>JAJMLQ010000250.1:0-94564 GCA_030569715.1 Williopsis samutprakarnensis
AGCCTTATCCAAATGGTCCAGGCAGAAACCCGTCGAGTATTCAAAGAGGCTCAGTGCAGTTCCTGTCGTCCCTTCCTGGGGATCCGTCTCGGTTCACAGACCGTTCACCAGAGGCACTGTCAAACCTGACGAGTATTCCACGTATTCCATCCCTGCCAATCTCATACAAGGAGGCTATTCCGATATTGGAAACGCTCAATGGTCATGGCATGGATTTGGGATTCAAAGGAGGATTGTCCGAGTTCAATTACTCTACTGGTCCATCAACAGCCCAAGTGAACCTCTACAACGACGTTACGTATAACTTCACCGATATTACGAACATTTATGGGTTTGTTGAAGGTGAGGATGCGGACAAGGTGATCATCATTGGAAACCACAGGGATGCCTGGATCAAAGGTGGTGCCTCGGATCCAAACTCTGGCTCTGCAGTGCTCTTAGAGGTTGCCAGAGCATTTGGAGAGCTGTTTAAACTGGGTTATAAGCCTAGATATTCTATCATGTTGGCCTCATGGGACGGTGAAGAGTACGCACTGTTGGGATCCACTGCGTATGCTGAAAAGTACGCAGACCAGTTGAAGAAGAATGCGATTGCCTATTTGAACGTTGACGTTGCAGTGTCTGGATCCCATCTGAGATTGTCTGGATCTCCTCTCCTCGAACAGTTTGCCCTTAACCAGACCAAGAAGCTCTCATACCCTGGTGATGAAACGTTGAGTCTTTACGACCACTTCGTCAACGAGTCATCTGTCCATATCCTGGGCTCAGGCTCCGATTACACGGCATTTTACGAGCATTTGGGTATCCCATCTTTTGATTTGGGGTTTGTCAACGGCAGAGGCGATGCAGTGTACCATTACCACTCTAACTACGACTCCTATCACTGGATGAGCAAGTTTGCTGATCCTGGCTTCAAGTATCACAACTCGTTGGCCAAATACATTGGGTTATTGGCCATCAACTTATCCGAACCAAAGCTCTTGCAATCACTTTCTCCTCTGGACTTTGCACACTCGTTGAGCGGGTTCTACGAGGCATTGGTGGAGCAAGTGCCACCTGATTGGCTGAACAGGACCGTTGAACTTGGTGACGGAGATGAAGACTACTTTGGGAATTCATGTCACTTGAGGGTGGCTCAGATCACGAAGAAGCACAAGGAGAAGCCAACATTGGAGAAGTGGATTAAGGCCACAAGAGGTCTTATTCACGCGTTCACTGGGGTTGCAAAGGGCCACGAGCACAAGAAGAAGGAACTGCAAAAGGAGTGGGACGCTGGTGTTTCGAAGTCCAAGAACCCCTTGAAGAAATTCCTGTTCAACAGACGTGTTCGTCAAGCCAATGATCAGAGCTCCAAAGTGGAACAACACTTCCTATACGAACCCGGGTTGAAGAATCGTGATTGGTTCAAACATGTTGTGTTTGCATCTGGAAGGTATACGGGTTACGCTGGTCAGGCTCTACCTGGACTTGCCGAGGCTCTAGAGGACAACGATTTCGAAGAAGCTGTTCGTTGGATTGGCATCATCAGAGACGCTGCTAAACAGGGGCTGGTTTCCTTGGTGAAGTGACCGAGTGGTGTATTATATATTTCAATATTAAGTCTATGGTATCGAATCCGAATCCACTTTATCTCCAGAATCCAGTAGAGATACGCTGTTATGGTCACACCATTCTTTAAACAGCTCTGGCGATATTTCGACATCGTTTTCCTGTAACAAGGTTAATATCGAATCAGCATTAACCGGTTCAAATGTATAGATCTTTTCCCAAATTTCTTCATTTTGCCTAATGACATTGTTGACAACGTTGAAAATGTCCCTTCGAACAACTTTCTGGGATAGAACAACATCCTGGCTCATTGATAGCTGATTTACAGAATCTTGAGAAAGGTATCGTGTTACTTGTCTTATCGAGTTAACCATCGATAGCTTGCTCTTTGAAGGCTTCAGCCCATAACGCATAATCATCTGTCTCAGATGATCCATGGACATTTGCATAAGTTCATCGTCGTCGTCATCTGGACCATCGTTTCCCTCATCATCACCCAAATCTTGGATACCACCAAGCGTATTCTTCAGAGGGCTTGAGTTGGTTGTCCGTGGGATACAGAGCTCTCTGGGCGAGAATGGCAAACTTCTCTGCGATGCATTTTGAGAAGAGGGAACTTGTAACACACACTTGTTCCTCTTGACCGTCCTTGTTATTTCAATGATGCTTATATCTTCATCGTCGTCAGATGTGTCCGGTACATCGTCATTACGAGGCCTCTTTCTGTTGATGATTCTTGTGGAGAAATCTCCAGAAGGAGGCGAGCTTGAGTTCACCAATGGATCAAGCTGACCTTGGAATCTAACCTCTGTTGTCGTTCGCACCTGTTCTCCAGCACCGGGAGATACGATTTGCCTTGCAGTGAGATAGATAGAAGGTGTATTAGGTGAAGATGAATCGTCATCTCGGCTCGCAGGTGATGACATCAGGTTCGGTATTGAGTATGACTCCTGGGCAATGAGAACGTTCTTCCTCTTTGGAGACATCGAGTGAACTCTGACAGGTGATATAATACAAAAGCTCGTCTTCTGTGCACTGAGACTTGAGCCATTGCTGTGTCTTTGAGGTGTACGTACTTTACTCATATTATGTCCCGGAGAGCTCGCCAATGGTGAAGATCTGATCTCTTGAGAATCAGAAGGTGGAGGTGTCTGTGCGGACCGTAGCTCATTGTACTGAATGTCACCAAAGTTATCAACACCGGCATTCGTCTTCTGTGACAGCAAATACTCTGTCTGAGAAACTTCGAACAGTTCACTCGAGTCCTGATGTACTGAAGTTGAGTTCAAGGTCACAACGTCCTTCGAGTCAAAGCTCTGCTGATCTGTCGGTATCTCGATAACCGAGCCTGTAGGTGAAGATCCGGGGATCTGACTAGGCAGTACACTGGACATGACTGAGGTCTTCCTTGGTGATGAAGAGATCTGGATGTGTACCAACAGTGGCATAAACGCGTACAGGTTTAAGCGTAGTAAGACGTGGTGATACACCTGGACACCAAAACACCAGAACACCCGGACACCCATACATCCGGACACCAGGACACCAGGACACCAGGACACCAAATGTTTAATGCAAAACGGTGTACATTTCCGACACTGCATGGAGTTTTTCCGTCGTGCAGCGTGGAACGGCAACCCTACCACCAGCTCACCGTCCTCACATCTCAGCGTACCAACGTTGGACACTCACATACGTAAAAATGTACATGGGAACACGAGAATTGTACTATCTTCTCTTCGAAATTCACCATCTCGGTCCCTTGAATTGGCGAACAGGACGTCAAAGATAATTAGAACTCTCGGTAACACATGATTGGCCAACTATGCACCACCGTCTCAGCGTTTTTTTCTTTTGCCAATACATACTCAACTTTAGAATCGCCCAGATAAGAGTAGGTGTAGATGTGGTGGATGTGTATGCCATGTCAAGTCTGGGCAGACACCGCGTGTGAGGGTCTGGGATGCGGCTCCACCTGAAGCTCGCTCAGGGTCTCGCCCTGAGCCTTAATAATCTTGAGGTGGCGTTACAGATGACTCGCAGTTGGTGTAGGCACTGAGGCCATAAAAATAGGGTGTGCAGTTTCACTGGGAGCCAGGATTATATATATATATATATAGACAAAAACACAGCCAATCACGTTGCTGATCAAGTCGTTTCACCCGTGAGTTATCGGATCAACATCACCTAATTCAATTGAAACACAAGCAAAGCGTTGGATTAAGAAGCAAGTAAAAAGAGACCAACGTCCTTGATTAATCGAAGCAAACTAAACGTGGACAGTATCATTCCAATATATCATCATCGTCAAAGCTCGTTGGATAATGACCACTGTCATGATGGTCAAATCTGTACAACGTATGCAGCGAGGGAAATATTAAACGGCTAATCGAGTCACACGGAAGGTCCAAGATGAAGGTTTCGAGGGTGTTCCCTCAGCCTTCGCACTTTGACAACTCATTGCTCAAGGACCCTGTCCATCCTTCAGCCTCATCACTTATCTGGAAACCGGCCTTGTTCTATAACCTCGTGTACGTTGTGTAGATCGTAGCTCACGGGTCTAAACGTCAAGACAACCGTTCTATCCCCCATAACAAGGACAGTTCCAGTCCCGGTTGCACAATCTGGATGGGCAAATCTTATGCATAGCACATACAGCACCAGCATTGAGGGAAATATATGTGCATATGAACGTACAGACATGATCTAGAGATCGAAAATAGTACGCCATGTGCAATGGTTAGGTTGTGATCCTTGTCTGAATTCCTTGGAAGTTTCGACATGGGTGTCAAAATAGTATTTAAATGTCACGATACATGCCTCCTCTCTCTAGTACCTGAATCCCACATAGCTGGTTGGCATCTTACAGCCATCATTTCAAGCAACACGATGTCGATAGGTCAAAGCGAAAGTACCACCACCAACCCACATTTTTCCAACCACGATTTGGAAGCTCAAGTATCAGATTTGAGTAGCGATTCCGGACACGTACATAGCCGTCATCACGATACAAAAGTATATATACTTGAAAATCAAACACCATCGCACAAGTTCAGTGCCAATGAACTCGTATATTCGATTACAACGTCTGGTTCAGAGAATGAATACATCCATTTGGACGATAAGAAGTTTTTGAAATCCGATATGCTGAAAGCGTTCGGCGATTCTTTAAGCCCATCTCAATCTCAGAGAGCGTCACATGGGAAATTTGGTGATCCTGGCCCATTAGGGATGTGTGCCTTTGCCTTGACAACTTTTGTAACTTCTTTGATCAATATACAGGCAAGAGGTGTAACAACACCCAATGTGATTGTTGGATTGGCATTCTTTTATGGTGGTATGACCCAAATCTTGGCTGGAATGTGGCAACTTGTATCCGGTAGCACCTTTGGTGCCGTTTCGTTAACATCATATGGTGCCTATTGGTTAAGCTTTGGTGCAATATACGTCGATTTTTTTGGGATCTTGCGTGCGTATGGAGACAATCAGGATGAGTTGAACAATGCACTTGGATTTTATCTCATAGGCTGGGCCATCTTCACCTTGGGGTTGACTTTGATTACTATGAAGTCCACCATTCCTTTCTTTGGAACCTTTTTCACCTTGGAGATCACATTCTGGTTATTGGCTGCAGGTAAGTTGGGACCAAGTACTAATTGTACTAAAGCTGGTGGTTATATGGGAATAGTCTGTGCACTGTTTGCCTGGTACTGTGCGTTTGCCGATTTGGCAACTAAAGATAATTCATATATCCAGGCAAGACTCATTCAACTCCCAGTGTTGGACCTTTTCAAGAAGGACAAGTGAAACAGTTTCTCTCTTCATGCCACCCAGTGCTCAACAATTTAGATAAATCGATAGACGAGTGAAAATATTCAACCAAACAGGGCAACAGCCCCGATGATTTTTATGATAACAAGATAATAGAAGCTTCCCAAGTTGAAAGTAGTCTCATTCATAAAAAGTAATCAGTTGCTGGCTTCTTGGAGGGTACTGCATGTGCATCTTGTAACACAGCTTCAAATATTGTATACTTCCTCTCCAATGTATCGTTAATTTCCAAAACAGCAGCCACGTTACCACATCTATAACAATAATTTGGTGCACTCCAAACAGTTACTAATCCACCATCGAACATCTCCTTATAACCTTCCATCACCAATTGATGGGCTCTTGCAATTAGACTAACGTTGTTGGTGTGTAGGAATTTTTCCACTTCGTTACGACCAAATAGGAATCCAGCTCCTCTGGGGCTTATACCCCAACCTGTGACGGTGTCAGGATCTGACCACAGAAGGTCACACATCGCACCTTCATGAGGGACTTCCTGCTTCCTATCTATCAGTTTGATCTGGTTTATTTGATCAATATCTGGTGATAATCCACCATGGACGCAAAAAACCCCATCAGGACCACCGACCAAGGCACCTAAAGCCAAATAATCAAACACCTCACAGCAGTATCTCCACACGTTTGCACTTCCATATTTCCTGAGGCATTCGTCATAGAACCCGTATACAGTTGTGATTTGCCTTGATTCGTGGTTACCCCTTATTAGAGTGACACGGTCAGGATATCTCACCTTGAGACACAATAGCAGCAAGAAGGATTCTAACGAGTAAAACCCTCTGTCAACAAAGTCCCCCAAGAACAAGTATCTTGTCTGGGGGCATTCACCAGCGTGTTTGAAAAGGGTCAAGAGATCGTGAAGTTGACCATGGATGTCACCACATATAGTCACTGGAGTATCGACGACGGTGACGTTAGCCTCCGCTACCAACAACTCCTGGGCCTGGAGGCACAATTGGTAGACATCATGTTCTGAGAGTTGTTTACACTGCTTTAGGAGAGAAATTGCAACGTCAACGTCAATCATTGTTCTATGCTTCACGTCTGGTGTTGTTGTTGATGTTGTTGATGTTGTTGATGTTGTTGATGTTGTTGATGTTGTTGATGTTGTGACGCGAAATTTTCTCTTTTGCAGCTCTAAGGAAAATCATCTTAGAAACAAATGTTTGAAGACAACGATAACGACGTTCCCTTAAGTAAGGCCATCAACAATGGATTCATGAAATACGCCATCAGTAACCTCTCTTCTAATTGATAATCGTCAAGACAGTAGGGATCACCGGATCCAGGCGTGTGTAATTTTGGCTTCTTAACCTGGCAGTACATCAGTGGAACTTCACTTCTGGCCATCTGTTCATGTCCTTGGGACGTTAGAAAACAAGGAGAACACATGATTGCCATAGAGGTATACCTCTTGGATCGATTCACGTTGAAATTGAACGTTCCTTCGAGTTCTCTAATCTCCTTCGCAGTGATCTTTGTAGATTGATTCTTACACTGCACCAGAACGTCCATTAACGTGGATTTCCGCTTCAGAATGGGTTTTATCAACCTGCTCCTGACTCTCAACGGCTCACAGGTATCATCATATCCATTTTGAAACCTCTCGATGTGCCATTTAGCTGCCAGATCTCTGCCGTTATCGAAACTACCGCCATAATGAACTACACGTGACATCGATAGTTCCCTCTCCAACGATTCCTTTACAAAGAGTTCGTATAGAGTTCCTTGGAACACAGTTGAGCTGGGATCAGTTCCATTAACCTTAGCATAGCGTAAGTAGCTCGTGATATCGGTGAACTTACACGCTTTTTTCATTAGCGCTGTTGTTGTTGTTGTTGTTGTTTAGAAGTGAAAGGAAAAGTAAACAAAGCCACAGACGGGCAAAAATGTAAACAAACATCATCAACAAAGTAAACAAAGGAAACAGAGAAGAAATAACGAGTTAAATGGAGAAAACACATGGCAAGGAGATACATAGGACACAGTCACAGTCACTCTCACAACTTCAGTCACGGACTTCACAGCCTTTGAAGGCATTTGAGACCTGTATAAAGAGCTTTGACGAGATGCTCTGTGGAGGGTTTGTACCTGGTCAAATCTACGAGTTGAGTGGTTTAAACAACAGTGGGAAAGTTGAAGTTGGGTTACAGGTGTGTAAGAGTGCCTTGGAGATGGATAAGAAGGTGCTTTGGATATCGATGATGCATTCTAGGCCCGTTGTGACTCATGATTTGAACACCATTTGTGATGTTGATCACGTGAGAATCCCAACATTGGGACAGTTATACGTTTTTCTACAGTCGTTTGAACAGATATCGAAGTTTTCATTGGTTATACTGGAGGACTTTTCATGTTGTATGACGAGATGTGTTGGTGATCTTCAGCTGATGGGTATGAAATCCAATTTGGAGGTGAAACTCGCACGTAGCGTTGCAGAGCTGTTGATGCTTAACTGCCAGAGGTTTAACAGTGCTTGTGTGATGATAAATCCAGTTGAGACTACAAACATCTCGTTTGTACCTGTTGGAATGAACATCGGTTCAAAGGATGGTAAGCATATAAGCCAACAGATCTTGGTTTCTTCATTAGGTCAAGAACACTTGTGGAATAAGATATTCAGAGCAAGGATCATGTTATATAGAGATTTTGCAACCAACTCACTGGGGACATGTATATATGCACATATACGGCATAGTTTGTCGATGAAGAAAGTGCTGGCTTCAAGAGGGGTGAAGAGACAAGTTGTTGCCTTCGGATTGGATCGCACAGGATTGGTGGAGTTATCAGATACTCAGCACGAAGTCTCGAAGGATTTTACAGTGGAGGAATCTGATTTCATTAGTGACCTTGATTCTGAAGTAGAGGAGAATAAGATGGACGAGGATGCAGTAGAAAATGATGAGGTGGAGGACAATGAAGTGGAAAATCAGCAAGATAAGATACTCAAGTCCTCATTATGTGGCGATATTCAAAATGCCCGAGAGATGCTTTCCTCTCAACTCAACTCAAACGTCCAAGAAGACATGGAGCAGACATCACAGCCCTGTACACACGATGAAGGACCCACTGCAGTGAATACAGACCATTTGGTCCCATCAAATAGGATCCAAGTCTACAGAGACGATGATCCAGCATCAGTTACTATGGTTGAAGACACATCGATACAAGAACTCGAAGACGAATTAGAGGAGTTGTTCCCTACACAACCAGAGGCCATAGCATTAGAAAGGCTGACACAACTTACCCAACTGACACAGCTACAAGACAACGACGAGAGCTTCATCAATTCCAAGAAGAGGGCCATTACACACGACGGCGTCTTCACAACCAGCAAACAGAGGAAGGCCATGATGCAACTCGACGATGGAGTAAATCTACAGATAGACACTGACACCTTGGAGATCCCAGCAACCCTACCCTTCTTCTAACAAACATCACCAGCAGCTAATCCATGAGAGCATTGTACAGTGTTGTGGGCAATATCTATACACATACAAATGTCCCAATTAGGCAATGTACCTAATAAGGAAAGTTACCTATTTCAGTTATTTATCAAGAACGTTCACGTGATGGCTTACAACTTCAGCACAGAGCAAGCAACCTTGGGGCGCCGCTCTCCAGTTATCCTTTACTGTCGGGAGTGGGAATACGTCACAAGCTTCACTGCAGAAGGAGAAAGAATTCAGCAAACAAAAGTGGCTTCACTTTGAGATATTCGTTTCTTGTTACAGACAGTTACTCAGCTGAGGTTACCATTACTGTGTGGATTAGCTGTGTAAGAAGGTAACTGGTCACCATTGTTGTATAAGCGAGCCAGAGAGCAAATTAAAGAGACAGATAAAGAAGAGCAAGTGCCTATTTGGTTGAAGAAAAGCATATGACTGGTTCGAGTCCAAAGTTCGTCGAGCCTTCAGACTTTGCCGGTAAGAAGCTCAGTGGGCGTATCCTCAATGCCTTCACCAACATACCGTATGAGATTTATAAAGATAACGTTGATAGCGAGGAATGGCAGGTTAAGAGGCTTCATGGCAACTCTGCGTTGATGTCTGCGTTTGAGCATCTGGATGACTCGAAATGGGAGAACCATCTGTTTGCATGGACCGGTGAACTGGTGATCAAGAACAAGAACAGCGTCACGGACGAGGCGTATTACTTGGACTCTGATGATAAAGATCACATCGAAGAGCTGATCACCAACGATCACAAGACTGCTAATATTCATCCTATTTGGCTGTTGAGAAGGGACCAGCAGAGATGGAGACAGTATGCTGAGAATGTGATTTGGCCTGCGTTCCATTATATAATGGGCACCCCTTCAGATGGACGTGAAGAATCACAATGGTGGTACGACTATGTCAAGTTTAACGAGGCATATGCCTCCAAGATTGTTCAGAACTATAAGGAGGGTGATATCATCTGGGTCCACGACTACTATCTGATGCTGTTACCACAACTGATTAGAATGCAATTGCCTAATGCAATTGTAGGATTCTTTATGCACTGTCCATTCCCTTCAAGTGAATACTTTAGGGCATTGCCAAAGAGACAACAGCTGTTGGACGGTATGCTAGGTGCAAACAAGATCTCATTCCAAAACTACTCATTTGCGAGACACTTTTTGAGCTCTTGCAAGCGAATTCTTGGTGCTGAAACCACCCCCAATTCTGTTGCGATGTACGGTGAGACTATCCATATAGATGCCTTACCTGTGGGCATCGACGTTGATAAGATCGAAAAGGATTGCTTCAACAAGGAAATTGACTTGAAAGTGAAGGCAATTAGAGAATTACACCAAGGTAAGAAGATCATTGTTGGAAGGGATCGATTGGATACCGTTAGAGGTGTTGTACAGAAGTTGCAAGCATTTGAAACGTTTTTGGAGATGTATCCAGACTGGAGGGATAAAGTTACACTTATCCAAGTTTCATCTCCAAACGTTCTACATTCTACGAAGGTTGAAACACAAGTTACAGAGCTGGTGTCGTCGATTAACGGTAAATTTGGTTCTTTGAACTCTACACCGGTGGAGCATTACCAGATGAGAATTCCTAAAGAGGACTATTTCGCACTGTTGAGAGTGGCAGACCTGTGTGTCATTTCATCGGTACGTGATGGTATGAACACCACTGCTTTGGAGTATGTTGTTGCTCAAAAGTTGAACCAGTCGCCATTGATTCTGTCTGAATTTAGTGGTGCGTCTGGCGTTCTCAAAGATGCCATCATCGTTAATCCATGGGATTCTGTTTCGGTAGCCAAGGCCATTTACGATGGATTGACTGCTGATGCTGCGAAAAAGGACCACTGGGAATCCAAGCTGATCAAGTCGGTGACACCTATTGAGAAATGGACCAGCACTTTCCTCAAGGATCTGATTGATGAATCCATCGGTGGACCGCAGAGAAATTTGACATCTTCTTTGAATCGTCCTTTACTGCTTGAACATTACAAACAGTCCGAGAGAAGACTCTTCCTCTTTGACTATGACGGTACTCTCACACCTATTGTGAACGACCCAGCAGCAGCAATCCCATCAGCAAGGCTGATTGACATTTTGGAAAAGCTATCAGAAGATCCTCGGAACCAAATTTGGATCATTAGCGGCCGTGATCAGGCGTTCTTGGAGAAATGGCTGGGTAAGAACCGTAAACTGGGATTATCAGCTGAGCATGGCTGCTTTATGAAGGATATTGGTTCAGATTGGGTTAACCTAGCTGCAAAGTTCGATATGTCGTGGCAGGACAAAGTTGAAGATATTTATGTTAGATATACGGATAAGACTCCAGGTTCCCATATTGAGAAGAAGAAAGTTGCATTGACATGGCATTATAGACGTGCTGATCCTGAGCTTGGAGAATTCCACGCTACGCAGCTGATGGAGGAGCTGGAAGCCACCATCGCAACGCAGTATGACGTTGAAGTGATGAGTGGAAAAGCCAACGTTGAAGTTCGCCCAAGGTTCTTGAACAAGGGTGAAATCGTCAAACGTTTAGTCCTGACAAGACACGGTGCTGCTCAAGGCGATGGGAATGTTGATGAGCTACACCATAAACACGAAGAGTTACCAGATTTTGTCGTGTGCATTGGAGACGACTCTACAGATGAAGACATGTTCAAGAAGTTGATTGAAATTGAACACAACTGGGAGGCAGATGTGAACGCACACAAGAATGAACGATTCGACAACTTTGGTATCTATCCTATCAAAGTTGGACCAGCTTCAAAGGCCACTGCTGCAACATCGCACTTGAACGACCCTGCTCAAGTCTTGGACACTTTGGGCTTGCTAGTTGGTACTGTTTCTCTATTTGAGACGGCTGGGACTATCGAGTTGGATGACAGAGGCCATGTCAAGAATAGTGAATCAAGCCAACGTTCCGAAGCCGCAATAGCTGCCATCAAGTTGAAGAAGACCAGTTCAGTCGCAAGTAAGATGTCATCGAGCAGTACTTGATCACCACGTGGCGTATGCCACTCCTTCTAGATCATGGATATTACACCAATAAAAGAGATTGTTATACATAATTGAAGAGGTCTTGGTGGAGGCCCAGTGCTGTCTTGTAGTTCATTGTAGCAGGTTGATGACACAGCTCAATCTTCTTCATATCCCCTTATAAATAGCTTTAATAATCGGCTGTATTCTTCTCAACTTCTCCATCTGAACCTCGTTCTGTTCTATGTTGTGTGCAGAGCTCGAATTCGAAGCATTTAATAGCCCAGTTGTATACCTCACCAATGGATAGAAGCCCAATTTGGCCAAGTTGAAGGCAACTTGGGAGTACTTTTGTTTCTGATCCGAATTCTTCAACTCTGTGAAAGACTGTGTGTATAAGATCATGGCTCCTAGCAGAGGATATTGTTTCAGCTTTTCAATATATCCACTTTGATAACAAGATACCAGGGCATTGCGTTGATCCATGGTATAAACATCGCCAGGATTATATAGCGCATCCAAGCAGTTCAATGTCATTGTGGTGAGCAGCTGTGATTTGTACAATTGTTGATTTTCCATTCTAATTTGACGGAATCGTTGAGTAACGGAGCCTGATAGATCAAGCAGCTGTTGTATCCCATCAACACTCCCAGTTCTTATCTTTCTGGATAAGAAGCCTTGTAACAAGACGTATAGATTCAACAGTGATAGAAAATAGATGTCATAACCTTTCGGGTTCGTGATAGTTGCCTCAATGCTCTTTAGCAATGAAACATAGCCCTTTATTGCGGGTATAGTTTTCCCTAAAGAGTGTAACGACATTGTCATTAGGAATGCTCTTTTAGAACTGTCTTGTATCCTCGAGGACCACATATGTAGACGACGTGGATAGTCTTTCATCAAGACATCTAACTCTGTAAGGTCAAGCTTATCCCAACTTGGCAACGCATCTAGTTTGAATAGGATCTTGGAGCTGTCCGAATTGAGATTTGCTGGCCAGAAACCTTTGTTGCCTATGAAAAGAAGCATTTCAAAAAAGTACGCATCCTGAAGGACTAGCTGAGTCTCTCTAATCTTCATTGAAGAATTCTTAATGTAGGAGTACGTTCCTATGCGCGTTTTGCGCAACCATTGTTGACAAGAAAGTACGGCATTGGAAACAATTTCCAATGGTTTCTTCCCTGAGCTAGATTTTAGAGCTTCTATCAGTAACAATTGAGTTGTCACCAATGAGGCGAGTTGAATCTCACTGCTAAGTGTAATGACCTCGTTGTTGTGTGGGAATTCTAATTTCAGTCGAAGAACACTTTCATTTGACTGAATCTCCTTAAATGAATCTTTGAGATCTTGAAAGGTCACGGAATATTGGAGCTGATTATTGATGAGTTCTAAAGTTGAGATGATGCACTTCTTCCAACAATCCATGCCCTTTTCATCAGACGTGTCAATCTCATAAACACTATACGGTACAGGTATTGCGTGACTGACGAAGAAGACGACACCTAATAGTTTGATAACTTTCCTTGTGTGTTCGCTCAAAGAACTCCATTGTGGACAATTCATGAGGGAAATGAACGCTGCAGTGGCTTTTTCCAATCCCTGGGGCTTTCCACAGAGCTGTTGCAAACATTGAAACCTGAGAAATTTCATCAATGCCAAATCCTTGAACGCTGTTGTGTTTGTCATTGGAAGAGCACGGCCCACATTTTTATTTATCAGTTGTAATCGAATCAACATATACAACGCGTTCAGCTTAAGATGTGTAAATTCAACAATTTCACCGCATAAGAACATTGCCGAGCTCAACAGAGCTTCTGGCTTTTGATCTGAGGCATGGAGATTTACCTCATTAATGACAATCTGTGCCCACTGAATGTAAGCCTTGATTCTGAGTCTAAGAGTTGCTCTATGACCTTGTTTGATGATCTTTTGAAGACAAACGATGCTTAACTTCACGAGTGTGAAATACTCCTGGAGATGGGTCACGGTGATCACCCGTGACCTGTTTTGAACTGCTTGGTTGTAGAACTGATGGGACAAATCCCAGAGGTGTTGCTCCAGAGCTTCCATAAACTGTGATTTATTAAAAAAGACTAGCTGTGATCAGTAAGTATCAGTTAATAGGCTTTGAAAGTACGAAAAATGGTTGACGCGCGCTTATTCTCTGGTATTGATCATATTTTTTTTTTCTGTCAAGTACGTCACATTGGCCTGACTATGGACATTAAGATCATTTACAAGGACCATAACATGAGAACATGGTCATGATCGTAAGAATCAACATGGACACAGCCACTAATATGAGAATCAACACAAACATTGTCATGGCCATTGGTACATAATCAAGAACAAAATTTAGGAGTCTACACTAGACCACAACGGGACAGACTTAAAACGTAACAAACCGAATATACATAATCATAACAGAGATAGAGAAAAGAACCAAAAGTTGTGAAGACGAGATCATTGAGATACACCAATAGATTTCAAATAAGTCTCTCTATAGGTGTTATCTTTTACAGGGAAATTCAACGGCGTCCACTTAGGTTCATCTTGGAAAAGTCTAACAGCTTTGATATAGTTAGAAGTGTCCAAGGTGAATCTATGGTAGATACCGGCTGGAACGATGAGCAAGTCGTTCTTCTCAACACGAACACGAACCCACTTACCATTCTTCTCATTCAACACGTCAAAGAACCCTGCGCCATCCTTGATGTAACGAATCTCCTCATCTTCATGGATGTGTGTCGTGAAAAAAGCATCAAGCTTTGCCTTCAACGCCTCTGGCGAACCAAATGAAGTTGGAGAGATAATGATCTCGTCCCTGTTTTTGTAATGGCGCTCTTTAGCAAGTACGTTCACTTCATCTATAGTTTCCATTCTTTCATAGAACACTCCAAGTTGATTGAGCTCATCGGCACTTACAGATACGCCAGAGTCGTGGTCTTCACGGTAATCGGTCTTATCGTCATCGTCCATGTAATATGCCTTCATGTTTGAAGCAGTCTTTAGGTTTTACCGTTAACCTTAGTGGAGACGTCTTGATGGGGAAGGGGGTATTGTAGAATCTTTTGTATAAAATCATCGACCTCATGCCCAAACTGTGGCTCCTCCAAGTTTTTCATCCGTACCTACTGCGTAAAAAAGAAAATACTTACAAAAAATTACACATGTGCGGGGGCATAGTTCTTTTGTGCTCACCTTCGTGGAACACTACAGATCACGATGGCCCCACCGCAAACGCCAGCACTAGTTGGCTACTTCAACAGATCATTTAATCATGTTGGTATTTACATGTTGTGATGATGTAAAAAGAATATGTGTCTAATTCCCGTTCCGGTTTATTTTTATTTTAATTTTTTTTTGGTTTCTTGTCTTTATCGAACGCCGTTTCTTCTTGACGGGATCTTGGTCTCAAGTCTCTTCTTATCCGCTCCCAAATCAATCTGTTCAATTCACACAAGACAGGACTTGTCTGTATGCAAGTAAAGACATCCATCGTAAATGCAAATATAGAATAATAATAAGTAAAATAAGTTAAAAGCCCATTGCCTCTCTTTTAAATAAATGACTTGCATGCAAAGTATCGTGAAATGTATTCAAAACTCACGAGGGTAACCGCACTAGCAGGAACAGTTCTTGCTAAATTAGTCGTGAATCCAGAATAGAAACCAAAGAACCCCTCTTTTCTCCATATCTTAACAATGGTCGTTATTAGGGAATGCTTATTCCTGTTGATGGTTCGTATCTGCATTCTTGTTCTTAAGATTTCGTGGGGGTACGTCAGCGTTGATGCGCACATCTTTGATAGTGCACTAGCCGCAATAAGTCGAGGTAATCTATGATCCACTTGCTGATCACATTTGAACAATTTCTTCAACTCTTCATACACAGGAAAATGAATTGCAACATGGAAAAGTCCAAATAGAGAAGGAACAAGACCACTGGAAAATACCAGTAATCCTTCATTCTTGTACATCTTCACAAAAGCATCGATGGTACCTCTATAGTACACCTTGTTATTATATGTTGACTTACCATCACCTGTTTGTAACATAAGTCTCGTCTTCACAACCCATATGGGATTTGTCACCATCGATGAAGCACCGCCAGCGGTGAAAGCAGAGAGAGAATGCGTGACGAATTCGTTGTCTATACCATATTCACCGAGAATCTTCGGATATACTCTTTTAGCCCTTTCGTAAACAGAAAAGTAAATCATCCACGTTGGAAAATAACCGAGAACAATGGGCACAACACCTCTATACAGACCTCGAATACCTTCCTCTTTAAAAATCGTCGACAGAGTACCAGTAATACCGTGGTATTTCATGTAATTTGTCGTTCCCTGAGCTTGAAGTCTCGTCTTTGCAACATCCAAGGGACAAACGACAACACCTGCGAGAAACCCAGCAAGTGCCCCACTCAGAGCAATTACTCGAGGATCTTGTGCTCTATCTTCCGAAGAAGCTTGTTGTACAGCTCCAGTACTTGTCGCAGGTACAACCGTCATTTGTCTTCTTGTCTTTTATTTTTTTCTTAATGACCCGTCCTTATTGAATTCACTTTAACTCAATTAACGACTGGACAATTCCCTTTGGACGGATTAATATACGGAATTGAACTTGTTTTGTGCGTGTGGAGAGAAGAGTACGAATTTTGAAAAAAGGACAAATTTTAAAAAGATCAGGAAATTTTAAATGATCGAAATTGAAAACAGGACGTCACTACTAATTTCAAAACTCCGGCAAAAAAGCAAAACCCACACCTTTTATGTCGCATCGCTCTGGACTTAAAAAGCCTTAAACTCCGAACATCGGATAGCGAGGCATCTTTTGTTCAGTGCCATCATGATCATCAAACATGGTTTCTAACCGTCATTTAGCATCATGATGGTCTTATAATGGCCTTATAATGGTTAGTGATCCCATTTGTGCCAGAGTGCCAACCCGACTTGGTGTGGGGCGCGCGCTTCAGAGGTATTGCTACAACTTCAGAGTGGAGTCAGAACTACACGACATTCTGGTTTCTTTTGATATCCATAGCTTTGGCCACTTAAGTGATTACTGATATAATAATCCATTACAAACATAGACTCAGTAAAACAAACAATAGAGAACTGAAACAAACAAACCCAACCTCATAGGAAATGGCAGCAGACATAAAACAGCCTACCATATCTCCATTCAAATAGTAAAATGAAAAGGAAGGAACTTTAAAAAGCTTTAACCAAATTCATAAAGCAAGCAAGCAAGCAAGCAAACAAACAAACGAACAAACACGGGAACGGGGACAAATAGAGCTACCTTCAAAGGACAGACAAAGATAATACAAACCGAAAATAATCTGCCAACCTGGAGGTAAATTCTGTGGTATAGAAACAACTTATCCCCGGCAATAGAAAATCATTATGGAACACTTTCGATTCAATCAATCGAATATGAACAGCAACTAGAACAAAAAACAAGAAAGAGCAAACAAATGAGCAGGCAATAACAAAGAATGGATCAAATAAATAGTACTTCATTTCACTTATAGGCGAAGATTCTCCAAATATCATCTCTCTGACACAAATCCCGTCAACAAAATTTCTCAATATTTTTTAGATGTTCTTACCACTAACACATCCTCTTAATGTGGTTGTTGGAACTGGTAGTAACCACCTGTCTCTTCATAACTAGTGGGCCATTTATTCGGTTGGCCACCAGGAACAGATTGTGAGCCAGCCATAGTTGGAGGAACATTGGTGACATTGTTGGCCCCAGGATTCAGATCGCCCTGTCTTGGAACTTGAGATGATCCAGCAACTCCGGCTGGAAAATAATTTTGTGATGAGGGTGGAACAAATTCTCTTTTAGTTGGAGAATCTGGCAGTGGCTGCTGTTGTTGTTGTTGACCTTGAATACCCTGTTGTGGTAGTGACATCTGTTGTTGTTGACCAGCTGGACCTTGCAATGGAACATATGGAACATACTGCTGTGAAAGTCTCTGCTGATAAGCACCTTGATTACCACCCATGTTCATCTCATTGGTATATTCGGATGTTGATCCAATAGAGCTCGAATGACCATGGCTATGGTTCAGTGGTGGTGGCAGAGAAAATGACATCGAGTGTCCTTGTGGTTGGCCCTGAGATGAGTATGGTGGCATGCCAGTATTAGGTTGGTAAGGATAGGTAGGCACACCATACATGGCCGGGCCCTGTAACCCAGTATTAATACCAGGTGGTGGTGCACCAACTGGCAAATGTCCCTGAGATTGTGGCATAATCATCTGTCCTGGCTGTCCTTGGAACATCTGCGTGTTAAATCCAAGAGCAGCAGAGTTGTTGCTATCCACGAGGTAGTAGGCTTCATCTTCAATTGGTATCTTACCCCCTAATGAGGAGTCTTTAACTGCGGCCCATAGTTCTGGAGCCAATTGTAGGTCCTTCAACTGTGGTGAATCAGATGGCCGCACCAACACTCCGTTCAAAACATCATCAGCACAATAGTATGAAACCAAATGAATGATCTCTGAACTTGGACGTTGATTCGAGTCAACACGATTCACCGTAACGGACATGGTTTTCTTGATCAATCCAGACTCTTTGAAAGCATAGGAAGCAATGAGGGACCCAACCAATTGACGGTTAGGTTGTCTCTGTGCATCTCCATCCAAAAGGACCCCAGAACTTGAACCAGACATAGTACTTGGAGCACTACCGTTGCTCATGGAGTCCTTAATCAGGTCACCACTGCTCTTTCTCTTTCTCTTTGCCTTCTCCGTTAAACGCGATCCCTTCTCTTTCGAGGTTGTGAGCGCTTGTCTGTCAAGTTCTCTGTAAACTAGAAATCTCCCCAGTATTCTCGATGGGGACCAAGCAACACCATCAGTCCATCTCTTTATACCCGATCTTTCTTCGATAAATACAAAAACATTGCCCGAGGCAATAAGATCTATTCTTTCGCCATCATGGGGTCTTCTTGGAACTGCCGAAAGTTGACCTGAGAGCACACCTTGAATCACGAGCAGCGCATCCTTCGTGGATCCAATGTAACCTCTGAAGGTAGGAGTCATCTCTGAAGAGGAAGGCATGGTGTATTAAAAATTCTCCCTCTTTCTCTTTTTCTCTATCTCTTTTGAAAATTTGGTACTTAACCTCTTGTTCTTTGTTCCCTTATAGTTGGTAACTGTGCTCAAGCGGAATTATAATCAACACCAAAATCAGCTAGAATTTAAGGTTTCTTCCAAACTGTAGAAAAGTGACCTTCTTAATTTATCTGATTGATTTGAATGGAAGATGGAAAAAAAAGATTCAAATCAAACAGGATCAGTCGAAATAGTAGTTCAAATTCTCTTTTAAAGTGTACTTTTGTCCAAATGAAGGGACTTCAAGATTTCAAGTACAAAAAAAAGAGAGAGCAGTGGCCAAAAAAGAACCCAAATAAGATGTTTTAAAGAAGGGGAAAATAACAAAAAAAAGAAGTTGACGTTTTGGTTGCTTTTGAGAGTTTGCGCCTTCTGGTAGGGGAAGAACATACAGCAAGCAAAAACCGAGGGAGGGGGACAGGGATGCTATTGTTTTTAAACTCTTTTTTTATTTATTTGCATATGTACGTATGCACTTTGCGATTGTGCCTCTCTCCGTTCAGCTTGACAACGATCTCTTCTGACATTGACAAAGGCTAGCTTGAAAAGGGGGTTAGTTACGCTCTACAGCCATAGTGCTGAATTGGCGTGGTTTTGGTGTATGGATAGGTGTCATGCACCTTCATTTCAAGTTTCTTTTTCTTTCCTGCATTTATGCAGTATTTGTATAAATTATTTAAATTTTTGGTTTGCGTCCGCTTGGTGTCAAAGCCAATGGCTCGTTTCGCTTTTCTTTTACTTTCTTTTTTTTTTCTTTTGTTTGTTGTTACATGACGACACCTGTCAGCTCCCAGCGGCTCGCTTTCAAAGTTCAATAGAGTTCAAAGCTCAACAGATAGTTTATGTTTAGTATACGATTCCCTGCGTTCCAACGGGAATAATACTACTGAGTGTTGACACCAGCAGTCCACTATATCTCAAGCTTTTGATAGCCCAATTACGTTCTCAGGGAAAAGTCTTTCGTATCCGAATATGCCTCTTTACGTGGGGTCACTCAGTCAGTCTTTTCTCTGAGCTGTGGTGCTACTATCTGTGGTGCTACACCGACCATGTCCTCTGAGGACCTCGCCTGCAGATTAGAGTTTCTTAAAATAGGGGAATATGCAACTCTTGTGATGGTGAGTGCTCTGGCCAGTACTGACCACGTATAAAAGTTTATGCCCATGATGGAGGGGCACCATACAGACCGCTTGTACTTGCATATGATTCGAGTGATATGCATGTATATGCATGTGACTTTCGTCTTTATGGTGCATCAGTTAACCACGGATATGGTCATACAGATCACTGCTCAATTATAGTGGTACATGTTGAGTCGTAGCTTCTTAGTTCTGAACGACTGCATCCACTAAGTGACTATTGTTAGAGGAGTGCGTTTTGATTTGGTAAATTTTAAGTGAAGGCCATGGCTGTGCTTTTGTATGGTTTGTAGTTGTGGGCAATTTACTAACAAAGCGTGCACATGTCATGCCCGCACTTTAAGACAATCGAAATGATAGACAAACGCGGTTACCTTTGTGCATGTGTGTATAATATGTAAGTGCGCCGTGACCTGAACTTTGATTCTTTGTGAAGTGACTTAACGTTACTCGGCAAGCCGAACAGTACAGAAATGGATTATTAAAATGATTACCATTTACCGCAACTATGTTATCGGCAAATGCTTCTACACAATGGCTTAAAGAGAAATATATATAACAGGCGTCAGACTTATCATTCTTTGTAGGAATGAAATGATCTTTTTTCAACCAAAGGGCAAGTTTTTCCCTGTTGTGCTCAGAAATCTGATTCAGCTGATTATTATAATTTTTTGCGCCCTAATAATCGTGTTGAGTTCTAGAATTTTACACATGTAGAAGAGGGATCCATACCAACAAAGGCTCAAGTGTTGAGAAACAACTTGGACAAACGTACAAAAGGATAACGTGCATATGGCATACTTTTTTTTACCAACATTGATGCCGTTATAACCCACAACGTTTGGAGTGCCTTAGAAATTTCAAGTGCAACTACGGTCCAATGGGCGAATTTTATAGCCTGAATATATAGGTGCTTCACAGACCTCTCCATTACACGAGTTTAAGCTTTGAAGGACTACATGTATAACTAAACTTGTAGAAGAGTTTGAAGCTTGAAACTTGCAACATAATGCCAGATTGTAGATCATTCTGATTTATCCATAGAGCGTCGATCATGCGTGCAGACATGTTAAATGAGAAAATGTACCATTCCGTGCCCAGGGCACAAAAATGGGAGTGATTTTTTTTAGAGGAGCATGGGCGCACTTCCTTGTGTTTGATGTGATTAGATGGATGAAGTCAGCCCATTTGATTAATATGTTTCTAGAGCTGTTGTTCTGTCAACAGAGACTTGAAGTCTTGTAAGCTTGGATACGGCCTTCTTCAGCACAAGTGCGAAAAGTCTTCTATTCAAGTCCGAGAAGAGCTTTCGCCTCTCTGATTGGGATGAATGTTTTCTCTTCATGGCCAATAGTAGCCATATAGTAAGGATTTTGACGCTGTAATTATAGAGCAATACTAGTGTTAAGCACAAAAACAATCTTCATTGGAGTATATAAACTACATGAAATCGGGCTATGTGGCGACGTGGTAGGCTCGATTGTGTTGTATTTATACTGGACATGGTAACTCCCTGTCCAAATTTCAATTTATGCCATTTTGATCCCATCAAAAAATAGCCGCCAGGCAACAAAATGACGCCTTTTTGAGCAGCTGTTGTTAACCTTTCACCCGCTTAGAATCAACAACGCTTTGTTGGAGATTTCAAGATAATTGATAAATCAACGTTTGTGGTTGCGCTGTTTCAGTTATATCAGGTCTATCTTGATAAACTATATTGAACACAATCAAACATGATATAAATATGTGACTTCTTTACATTTCTTCACCAAAGCTCGGGTGTTTTGCTGTAGTTGAGCCTCACATTATATTGGAGTTTGACCACGTCGATGTTGTTTCCGATGAACTTTGGAGAGTAGTTCTTTATCAGGTACCAAGAACAAGATGATTATGAGCAAAATGACCCCATAACTTACAACGTATAAAGATGACTGCCCACTATGGTATAGATTACGACACTCCGCGTATTTCAGTTGACTTCAGTTGCTGTTATGAACCGGTGTGGAGTCAACGTCACTAACAAAGAGTGAAATAAGATCGCACTTGGTCATTAATAAAGTTCTTCAGATATATATCAATAATTCATATTGTAACGGATATTAATTTGATGTGGATTTAGAGCATGTTACAATCATAAAGAAGTTACTAAGCGCTGCCCCACACACCGAACATGACATATAAAGGGGAAGTTCCAAGTAGCTTGACAACTGAAATTAATCAATTTCACACAGATGTAGTGATCCACTTGTGCTATCAACCCGATAAATCGACTAACAAATGGAACATTAGAACTTTAAGGAGGATAATCCATAGCTGCTCCTCTTGGGGGATGTAGGTC
The DNA here is from genome assembly GCA_030569715.1 of Williopsis samutprakarnensis. NCBI lineage: Eukaryota > Fungi > Ascomycota > Saccharomycetes > Phaffomycetales > Wickerhamomycetaceae > Williopsis > Williopsis samutprakarnensis. Next base: position 22,439 of record JAJMLQ010000250.1, read on the forward strand.
GGATTGGATTCATTTGTTGGACAATCGTCAAACGATTTGAATTTGAAGGGTAACCACGTATATACCTCTATAGGTGGTATAATGTCTGGGAAAAAGAAGATGATATACTAGGTGAAACACATTTGGTTATGTCGCTAGTTGATACCTACTTATGTGCGTTCATCCGTTTTCATCGTAAACAATCGTCACTTCTTAGATCCACGCAATACTGGCTAAATGCCTCCTTAGAACCATGCAGCACGAATTTCATAATAAATGCACTTATGAAGTACTACACATACTATTAGGTAGCTGATACTAGAGACATAGTAGCTCATCATCTTCATAACACCAGAGTTCGCTAGTGGAAATTACATGAATTTGAATCGTTGAAGTTAAAATTGGGAGAGTCAGAACTTGGTATGGCAAGATATGTATGTAAGGACAATTATACGGTGTTACGTGATGTGTGGCTGAATAGTTTTGTGTTTGACTTTATGCGTACAAGCCGCTTGGTTTATTTTGTGATATGTTAAATATCGCCAGGCGTCATGCTGGTGACCACAGGCATAATTTTTCGCTAATTGTTGAATTCCAACTGATAGACATTAATCAATTAATCACGATTCAAGAACGAGCGGTTACTGCTTCCACTCGTCTACATAGAGTGGGATTAGCGAGTATTATCGATAATTTCTCACACAGGTCATCATTGGAGACATCGAACATAAACTCTAGCGTGTGCAAGTTCTGAAGCTTATGTCCGTATTATCTTGTTAAAACCAACTTCCAATTTTTACAAACGTATACATATGTATGAGTGTAATTACGTTGAGTAGAGCAGCTACAATGTCGGAATACGAATTATGACACATATAAAAGCTTGCAAAGAATGTATCAGATTTGGCTGATTATTCTGTCCAATCATGAGGTCAACACCACTTTGGAAATTGGTATGGGACAAAATTACTATGTCCTAAACTTGACCAACAATAGAGAGTATAATGCCGATCTAGAGAATCCGAGCCATCAGCTAACAGTGTTATGGGAAGCACGATTTTAAACCATAAAGTTGGATTGTTAAGTTGAATGTCTTCTAAGCCCCAACGCTCTCATATTAGTGGTATACATACACGAGCTAATACTTGAGTTTTGAATAGCAGTGATGGTTTCGTCGGTACAAACTTAATTGGTCCATTTTGTCCACGACTCACAAGTTACATGTTCGGGTTAAACAGTATAAGTCATGCAACGTGCTTACTCTTAAATATGTGTTAGAATTAAAAAGAATTCAGTCCAGGGCTGGGTATGATTCCTCCTCAAATTGGAGCATTATTTATTGTATTCCACCGGCTTTTATTTCTCATTATTGTCTGGAATGCTATATAACTCATGACCTACTATAACCTGTAGCATTTAAACCCAAATATCAGGTGTCGCAGTAGCTAATTGTTGCATCACAATGGATTAAGATTTAGTGACGGCGAATACTTCCTCCCTTCAGAATACATCTTGAATGTTAATTAATAAGTTCACCCTATACATATCACTGCACACCAAATGCCATAACATACTTTTAAAAGGCATCTAATGTAATCGGCAGTGATGCACCATCTCAACTGAGACAACCTTAAAAACTTAGAAAGTTACAACCTTACATACGTGTTTAGATTTCCGCTCATCGACGACGTAGGGGTCCGCGAGGGTTCGTACTGTCACCGACATCAAATGATGTTTGTTTATCCCGCTGTTTGGTCTCCACGGTTAACTTATGAGATCGACCAACTCTGAGCTTGTGCACTCGTAATAGAATTGACTCGTTAGAGTTAGAAAACTTAAATCATGATTCATGGACCAAATTCATCAATCTTCGAATTGGTGAAGCTACAACGCAACCTGTTTAGTTACGAACTACAAAGTCGTGTCACCACGGAGTTAGACATATGGTAAGTCACGGCAATAACAACGCGTATTGCTCATGAGTAGAAGACTGTGATTTACAGTGTATTTTTTAACCACTTACGTCCCGCTCAGGTGGATTAGCAGTGTGTATGGTGTTTTCGAAGGAGGGGGTGTTGGTTCAACCCCACTTGGACAATTCGAGGTGGATTTGACATCGGCATGTGAAAGAGTTAGAAAGCACATGCTTATATCAAGAATGATAAGGAACATCTCAAAGATATAATTCGACAATCTGTGGAAGTATAACTAATGCTCCTTCAGTGACTGAGATCCTAGACGACCCTGACGAATGCTTTGTGCAACCCGCAATATGTCTGACTTCATTTAAAACACCCACTGGAAATAATCCAGGCGTAATAACTTACAGAACTGAGCACCTACGTTCATCTCGAAGCGGCCCATCCCCAACAATCAGAATTGATAGTTCGCTTTGTCCCATGAGAATCCAATCAGACTTGATCTGTGGGCCATTTATGTTCCGTTGGTCGTAATCTCGATCATGATCCACAAGAACCAGGACTGGACAAATCAGAGTGGCCCTGGGAGACTTTACGATATCGAGCAATTAAATCCCGGAGACAAATACTCATATAATACCGGCTTGGGCGAGGAAACAAAAACGTGAGTGGTGATCTGTACAAGTGTTCAGAACTTCAGATTACTAAACACACTTTTTCTGCTTACAGCTTTAACATAGAACAATCGTGAGGAATGTTTATACATACCGCTCTGATACATCTTTTGGTGATACTCAGCGCAGTTGTATCGGCAGAGGAAGACCAACCAGCGGGCTTCCCTGCTCCCTTAACTGCGGACACATTTAAACCTAGGTTAAGCCATGGATTACATCTTGTGGAATTCTTTTCACCCTATTGTGTCCATTGTAAACATTTGGCACCTGTTTGGGAGAAGACATGGGAGTCATTTCACGAAGAGGGTGAGAATTTGGGAATAGGGATGGCCCAAGTTGACTGTGTTGCTAGTGGTGATCTGTGCAACGAACACAAGATCACTGGTTATCCATCGCTCAAGTTATACGGCCCAGATGGTTACATCAAAGACTATCCAAGAACAGCAAAACGTAAGATGGAGGCATTCATCAAGTTTATGCGTGATAGTGCTGCTAAACATGGCGATGTTAACTTCCAAGTAAAGTCCAAGTCAAAACTGTTGTCAACTGACCAGATTATTCAACTCTTGGGAAATGAACATGAAAGCCCATATTTGGTTTCGTTTTGGCCAAGTTACACACTCGAGGACCTCGACAACTACGAAATTAATAAGTACGATACTCCATTTGATGAGCTGTGCCTAGACTTACAGAGAACATGGGCTGTTGTTTCAAATCAAGTGGAGACACTTGGTTTCAATACAGGTCATTTCAACTGCTTGAACAATAGAAAGATATGCACTGAATTGGGGTTCGATTTACAAAAACCACACGTTGCAATTATGTTACCAAACATGCCAATTGCCCAGTTTATCAAACTGGATGAGGATAAATTCGACTTCAGTGTTAAGGACATCAGGGATTTTGCAGAAAGAACTTTACAAGCTGCCAACCCACCTTACGTTGATATTACCAGCGTGGCTGAAAAGATTCCATCACGCTTACCAGGACTGTTCGATTTCCCTACTGAAGCCGAAACCAGTATAGTGTATTACTACGACGACCTTACAACAACGCAGGAGGATTGGGATCTGTTGCCTTACTTGATAGAGCCTCTATCAAAACTACCAACTGTTCGTCTCTACAAGAGCAACGATTCAAGGTTATTGAACTTGGCTAGAGTTCAAAAAAAAGGTGTTTACAAACTTTTTGAAGATAAGAAAGATTCCACCAGGGGTGTACCTGATAGCCCATCTGAAGTTACACCTGGTGATGACAGAATTGAATTTGAGCTTGCTACTACTCTACCAACGCTCATTGCCTTTCAGAACGTGTTGCAAATGCCTAAAGTGTTCCAAAGCTTTGCACCAAGTGACATAAGGGATCAATATAGGGTAATTGACTGGATCAACGACCAATCTGCTCCTCCATATATGGAGTTCAACAGTGATACGTATAAGGCCTTTGTCAATGGACCAGATCATAATGAATATTTTGCACTTCTGTTGTTGGATCCAACCACCGATGATGACGCTAATCTCCAATACCAAAAAGAATTTCTTGTGGGTGTTCATGAATATACAATGTTGAAAGATGAAGATCGATTCCATAAAGTGGAGGCTGCGCGTAAGAACAAGGAAGATGCGTTGACAAAGCTGAAAGCCCATAAAGCTTCTACTAGAAAGATCAATAATATACAGGCAAGAGAAATCCCTTATGACCAAGGCGGTGATCTCACTGTTGGCTGGCTCAACTTGAACAAGCACAAAGAGTTCCTCCAGACCATCGGGTGTAACGTCAACGAGGTCGAGCATGAAGCTGGAGATGTCATTATAATTGATATGATCAGAGAGGTCTATTACGAAGAGGATTCTCAAGGCGAAGCACTGAACGTGAGAGTATCGAGAACACCCTTGACCCATACTCTAACTACTGTGCGTGGTCTTACAAATGGTAAGATACGTGCCATCAAGCGCTATTCCATGTTTGGACCAAGACTAAGATGGGCAGACGGTGTACTGGACACAATTTTCAACAAATGGACCGTATTTTCAGTAATTATTTTGTTGGTTTTCATCTTCAAGAGACCAAGAGGGAAGTTGTTCCATCTACATTTTGGAAGAAAGATCAAAGATAATCGTGGGATCCTTGGCGTTCCAGATGCAAAGAAGGAATAAGAGACACGCCCTTTGATATAAATGTATTTAGTAAACCAAACAGAGGTATAATTTGATGTACACTATACATATCTTCCTTTGTCCCTTTCAGTTTGAATCATGAAATTGGCACGCATGTCCAGTACTCAAACAGATCGCCTGAGTTTGAGCTTGCAATTTTCGGACAAGTTTGATCAACTGAAGCGAAAAAAACACGCAAACAAAAAAGGGACTGACTAGATAAAGAGGGACAAACCGGACAAGAAATTTTAACTTTATCAACCTGGTCTCATTTAGAAACTGGGATAACTAAAGAAAAAGAAGCAGCGACCGACAAATGTCTTCACAAGCAAGAGCTGTGTCTCAGCTGGCGATCAAAGAATGGATTACTGTCATTGCGCTGATCTTCGGCGGATGCTGTTCCAACATGTTCACACTTGAAAAGATTGTGACCCACAACAAGGATGCTGGAACAGTTGTCACATTTACTCAATTCTTATTCATTGCACTTGAAGGTTATATTCATTTTTTCGATAAGACAAGACCTCCTTTCTACATTAAAAAGAACAACGTACCGTTCAAAAGATGGTCTGTTACCATCATCATGTTTTTTTTGATTTCCCTTTTGAACAACGTTGCATTTAATTTCAACGTTTCTGTACCTATTCATCTCATCTTTAGATCTTCGGGGGCAGCTGTTGTGATGGTGATTGGGTACCTTGTTGCTGGCAAGAGGTATAACTGGACTCAGATATTCAGTGCTGTGCTGTTGACCTTTGGCGCTATCATTACAACTCTGTACAAAGACAAGGAATTGTTTATTAAGAGAAGCGAGATTGTGGACCCTGCAGAAGAGGCCAGCAATGGATTTTTCAGCATGATCTCGGATGATTTGTTCTTCCTCACTGGTATTGGTATCCTTTTCCTCTCAGCTGTTTTAATGGCTTTAATGGGATTGTACAACGAGGAGACATACAGACTTTATGGTAAGCATTGGCAAGAGAACGTTTTCTACTCTCATCTCCTGGGATTACCAATTTTCTTATTTGTGTCCAAACGTGTTGTTTCAGAGTTCAAAGGATTGCTGGAGTACCCAGAGACGTTTGACGTTTTTGGCTTGTTTAGTATCCCGCAACAAATTGCATACCTCTTGCTCAACGTTCTCACCCAGTTCTTCTGTGTCCGTGGTGCCAATATGCTTGCTGGTAGTACCACAGCGTTGACTGTTGCCGTTGTGCTGTTATTGAGAAAGTTTGTGTCGCTGTTGTTGAGTATGTTTCTGTTCAACAACCGTCTAAGTGCCACTGGATCCTTTGGTGCCGCACTCGTGTTCATTGGTGCTTTTCTCTACTCTTATGGATCAAGGCCACCTGCAAAACGTCCGGCCACAGAAGGCAGCGAAATTGAGATGTCTTCATTTACAAATGGTCAGGGACCATCAGACAAACGTACCGCTTAAACTTTTAGTAACACGAGCGTACATGTGCGGAGCTGATAAGCCTACAAGACATTTAAAAATTTAACTAGAGATAAACTTGAATTTTAATTTTAGATGCGTCGACGAGTAGAAGTTAGTCTTGAGATGTAGTTATGTTTACTGAAATTTCGTGGTTATACATGACGTTCATCGTGTGCACTGCCACATGCAAAAAGAGATTAAAAAACACAGAAACATTTCAAGTTAAAATGATCAGTCGCTCACTAATTTGTATAATCATAAGCCTCATCGCGTTTTTTGCAGAACAATTTAGGACAAATGAGCCGAAATTTCAAAAACAAAAACAAAACAAAATGGTCTAGGATATTTGCCTTTTAGCTTATGAACACAACTACCACCAAAGTATCGTGGATAACTTCAAAAAAAAAAGTCACTAAATGTCACTCACTGAAAAGATTAACCAGTTTTACTTGCCAGAATGGCTCTCGGTAGAAATCATTGCTGGTAACTTTATCAGTTTTACTCCACTGTTCTCGTATGGCTCCACGATCTTCTCAATTTACAGGAAAGAGTCCTCTCTCGGGTTCAGTATAGACATCTGTGCTACAATGATTATTGCGTCGACGCTTAGAATTGCATACTACTTTATCATCCCCTACGAGATTGCGTTACTCCGACAGAGCATTGTGATGGTTATTATCCAGGTGCTTTTACTCAAAGTGAGCCTAATATACCGGCCAAGAAGTTATGATGCAGATGTACTGGTTCAAGGTCCTCCATTGACAAATGACTTGAAAAACCTGTGGATGGAATATACAACCAGGGAATTGAACTTACAGACAGCTCCTGTATTTGCTCGAGAGGTATTTGTCACGTTATTTGTCCATTTTGTACGGTATTTTGATCCAAGTTTTAGAAGATACAAAAAATTCTGGCAATGGAACTCAGAAACACCATATTGGGGGTTTCTAATAAAATTTTGGTCTGTAATAACTCTTTTGACTTTACTGATGCAAAAGTCCACGATGTTTGGTGGTGTATTAGGAACAGTTGGTCTATTTGTTGAATCTCTATTGCCCTTACCGCAAATCTTGTTGTTGAATAACCTCAAATCAGTCGAAGGATTCAAAATGATTCTCCTGGTTTCATGGCTATGTGGTGATTTTACAAAGATTAGTTATCTAATGTACGGTGCAAAGAACATCAGTGCTATCTTTCTAATCTTTGCTGTTTTCCAAATGTCGTTGGATTTTTACATTGCTTTCCAGTACGTCTACTTCAAGTTTTACTACAAGCCAGAGCAAGAGTCTCTAGAGATGAGGGACCTCTCATCAACAACGATTCATGTCTAACCCTCCATATATAGACAGCATACGTAAAGACTATATACATAAACGTTTTCTGAACAGATATACGTATTCATTCGTCATTCCAAACGACTTTCCCTTTAGCATTGGCCATTGTATTCTCATCTTCATGCATTCTATTTTCTCCAAGTAGCCTCAGCACTTTCATCAACGACGATGCGTCCTCATCAGTCTTTAAGAGGGTCTGGTTCATCAAAATGTTCATCTTCTCACTCAGGCAAGAATTGTATACGTCAACGGCCTCTGCGGTGTTCATCCGCAAGAGTTTGATATTGACTTTCCAGTCATCATCCATATGCTCAAAGACAGGATGACGTTCACGAATAACGATGCCGTTGATCATGGATTTGACGTGTACTTCAACACCAACAGGAGAATGGCGTAATGAACGGTTCAACTTCATAATCTCCTTTACATGGTAACGAACAATCTCGCTGTGTTCTTCAGTAGATGCGTTTGCGAGTAAATTTTGAAGCTTTTCACCTGATTTCTGTAACGTTTCAACCTCGTCGTCTGAAATTTTGGTGGCTATGACTCTTAACTTGCTTTCAAACTTGTTGATGGGTACTGTGTGCATTATTAGCCTGAACGAAGTGTTTGGCAGCTCATTGGTGATATAACTGAGCACTTTATCCCAAATTTCCAGTGATAGGATAAACTCTTCATTGGCCATTTTAGTAGATAAATTCTCCACATTGTCTTTAAAAGACCTCTTTTGATCCCTATAATCGATTACAGGAATACCAAAAGAGTGTAATATTTCATCCATCTTACTCAAGGGCAAGTACTGGAATCCAAACATCTTTGAAATGTTATGGTATGCTATGAAAATACCATCCATGTTACCTATTCTGGCTTGCAATGAGTATTTGAGCATTGTCGACCGTGACAGTTCTAATAATTCTCTTTCAAAGGATTCGAATCTTCCCTTTGTCTTCACAATGGAATAACCAGTGAGGTTCTTCTCTACATGTGCCAGATCATGACGAACAGCTGCAACTGCCCTTGTCTTTAGATCAAATGTTCCAGTCCCCAACAGACGATCATCATGGCAGTCCAACTGTGAGCGCATCAAGAATGGTCCTGATTTGGCATAGTGATACGTATTGACCTCCTTGATCTTTTCCAGCCTCTCCTGTGGTCTTTTCTTGTATACTTCGTACTCTTGAGGTGTCTTTGTAAGAAACCTCTCCAATGAATGTCCCAACAACGACAGCACGATTTCACGATCACTCGATTTGTCAGAATCTATGGCATAACAGCCATTAAGATTTCTCAGGATCATGGTTGCAGGTAATTTAGCACCTTTGGTCATCTTGCCCAAAGTTTCAGGCTGTTGCCTTGAGAAATCTAACAGACTTACCGGTTTGAAGTTTGATAACAGAAAGTGCAACTGTGATAGGGCACCAGTCATCGAGCTTGTCGATGCATAGTATTTCAAGCTATTTGCTTGTGCCAGGGCAGTCAACGTGTCATCTTTGGAAGCAGTAACAAATGTGGAAATGGCATCGAAGTCAAACTGATCTACTGGCATGATATCCTGTAGATATGGGTCAAAATTGTAAACCTGGGTTCTTGGATCTTGGAGATAATGTACACCAGGGGAGAACAACACCCTTGAGAGTTTATGTTGTAGTTTAGGGATATCTGCTTGACCTGGAACTTGTAATGCAGTATATTGAAACTGGCCTGGAGTACCCAATGTGCCTTGGTAAAGAGTTGATGATTTGGCTATGGAATCAAACTCCAACTGTTGGGAGCTTGGTCTAAAGAATCCATATCTGCCATTTCTATGGTTCGGTTTGAGATCATTTGGAAGTCGTCTATGGGAATCCTGGTTCTCACGCCGACTTGGATGGCGGTTTTTACCGTTATTCGATGATGATGTTGGTGTGGTTAAACGGGTCCCTTGTACTTGGGTATTCGAGCCACGAGCTAAAGATTTGGAAATTTGTTCAAATCCCTTGGTGACTATCCTTTCGAGATTCTCTGGGATCGAAGATGAATGTTTAAACCTGAGAAACCTCATAGACAGTGCTTATAAATGGAAAAGATGGTGAGGAATAAGACAGAAGAGTACAGATTTGAGATCTCGAAGAGCTCATCTGATTTTGGGAGATGTTCGGGTGTCTGCGGAGTCTCTGGTGTCCGGATGTGGATGATGTCCATATCTCCGGGTAACCCCCATGTCCATCCCGGTAAGATCGAAAAGATAAAAAAAACTCACAGCACAGTTTTCCCGAGAAGTTAGAGATTTTTCAGATAACTTTTTTCCCCCTGTTCACTTTCCCCAATTAACACATCTGTTGATTGGCTACATTTTCTCTCCACCACATCTTTCTTTCTCATTGAAAACGAATCAAACAACCTGAAACTCACCTTCTCAGGGCTAAACAACCGTGTTATTTATCAACTCTTTGACTTCTTCACCAAGATCAACACACTCCAAGGGAATTTGGGCTAGAAGGTAGTGGCCCATAAAAAGAACCAACAACGAATAGGGGCAGCAGCGTCAAAGGGGAGCCCGAAATTTCACACCCATTTTTGCTCTTTTTTGCACTGGTCCGCTTGTTTAGGCGCACCAATTAGAAGGCAAACACCGAATAGCTGATAGAAAACTTTTAACACTCCCACAGTTTTATTAACACCGTGCGTGTTTTGAGTCTCCTCACGAGAGTGTTTAACTGGTCAAAAACTCATCAGACAGAGACCTACGCTCACTGAGCCTGAGAAGAAAACTACCTTAGGCAGAACAAGATTATGGACACTGCACCGATCGCGCCATCACCGGGCTCAAATGCCCCATCACCAGTAGTAACTGGGACAACGACGACGACGGCAACAACAACCAATGGTGGGGGTTCAGGACATATTGCGTTGAAGCCATTGGCACAGCAGCCTATAACGAAGATAGTGACGTCGAAGGAGTGGGTGTTGCCCCCAAGGCCTAAGCCTGGGAGGAAACCAAGCGCAGATACACCAGCCACGAAGCGTAAGGCACAGAACAGAGCTGCTCAGCGGGCATTTCGAGAGAGACGAGCCACGAGGGTTGCTGAGCTGGAGGCTAAGCTGAGCGAGGTGGAAAAGGATAAAGAAGTGAAGGAGATGAACTATAAGAATATGTTGGGGAAATTACAGATGGAGAACAAGTACTTGATGAAGGCGTTGAGCGATATGAAGGCTGATTTTGCATCGCTGAGGCAAACAGTACAGTCACAAGCAGCTTCAACGCCGAACAACATCTCTTCAAACAGTGCACCTTCTCCAGCTGTTTATTCCAATGGGACTGTGAGTGCACCTTCGCCGTTGAACTACTTCAAGCCTTCACGAGGAGTGAACCAAGAGTACAGATTCCCTCAACAACAGCAACAGCAACAACGGCAGCTATCACAGGGAAATGGCATCGTCTTACAACCTGGACAAGTACTTCAGCCGGCTTCGAATCCATCACCAACGGGATCCACACGGTCTCCTATGGAATCACAACCTTCTACAAAGACGTCATTATCAAGCAACATGGACGATTGTGGAGCTTGTGAAAAGGATGACTGTATCTGTGCCAAGGTTGGTCTTAGAGCTGAACCTCCAAGGCTATCTATGGATCAACATCAACATCAACATCAGCAGCAACAGTTTGAATCGTTCAAACCAATGGCTGCGGTGTCTTTAAAGCGCAAGCAAGAGGACGTTGTCGAAGTTGACTATACGGCCAAATTTGCAAAAGCCAAACCGAAGCCCATGCCAAAGTTCAAAAGACTTAGGCAAGATTCACAGCAGATCAACTCCAACGATGACGAATCCAGAGAGTTCTCCAAAGTTCTCGAAAACATCACAGATAGAGATTTTGAATCTCCAATGGAACAATGTGGGTTTTGCTCTGATGATTCTCCTTGTGTGTGTCGTGAGGCTGCTAAAGAGGCTGCAAATGCAATCACTGAATTGCAAAACAGTAGCCGGAAGGCTTCTATGCAGATGATGAAGACCGAATCGACGTTACCACCGATATCTCGTCATTCTAGTGTTAGTTCGATAAACAAATTACCAGTATTACACCCTGGTCCTTCTGTGGAGATTACAAGACCACCATCAGAACAACAACAACAACAACAGCAAAATGAACCAGCAGAGAAGAAACTTGGATGTACAGGTAACCCTGGTACTTGTACACAGTGCCAATTGGATCCAATGTCGACGTTGTTTTGTACGACGATTGCGTCTAAAGCTGAGGGCGAGGAAACTGGCTCAAACTCCACAACGAAGTCAAGCATTTCAGAGGAGAATAGATCACCAGTGTCACCTCCTGTATCGACGCATTCTTCAAAGGTTTCATCTCCTTTGGTTACAGTACAAGATGAGGAGCTGAATTCCATGGTTCAAAAAGCTGGTGCAATGCCATCTGCAAATGATGGTGCCATTTTCAATCCAAATACCAATTCAACAGATTCTTCACAAGCTGGGAAGGGGATTTACATTCCATGTGCTGATGCCTATAAGACTTTGAGCAGACACAAAGGGTTCCATTCTGTTGATTTTAGTACCCTTGTCGGTAAACTCACCACCAGAGGTATGCAGGTTGAGGTCCAAAGTGTTGCAAATGTCTTGCGTGAATTGGATAGACGTTTGTATAACTGAACCTCAATCAAGGGTTGTTGCTTATTTAATTGGCTGGAACAATTAGATCCAAGGGCTATACTGCATATATAAGGGTTTTTCTTCTTCTTTAGGATGAGAGAAATGAAGGGTTTACACATACTGCAATTGCATACTAGTTCTTATAATTGTCTATTATACTCTTGCTTCTAGATTCACAGGTGTAAAGGTATGTAAATTCAGTAGATGACAGTGTGATCAAATGGCAAAGACAACAAGCCCGGAGGAAAGCACCAATGTTGTAAATAACATCGAGATCAAATTGCTGTTACCAAATGAGTACAAGATGTTGAAAATAGTTGGCACCTGAACGGAGTTTGGAGCAGAATCGGAGGATGACTTGGAAGCAGATGAAGAGGCAGTTGCAACTGTGGAGCTGACAGCATCAGAAGAAGAGGAAGAACTTGAAGAGCTTGAAGAGCTTGTAGAAGATTCAGAAGAAGAACCAGAAGAAGATTCATCATCGTCATCATCATCAGCATAACAGCCCAATTGTGTGTTACCAATGTCTGTTCCTAGAGGTTGTCCTGCACCAGAGGAGAAGAACACCGACGCAGCAGATGGGGTATCTGGAATGGTGTTATCTTCAACTTCCCAAACTCCAGCCTCATAAGTTGGACAAGTAGAGATGGAGTTAGAGGCTGCATAACCACCATCACCTGTTGGGTCCGCAGTATCGTTGAGTTGAGTCTTCAAATTGGTGAAATCTGTGAGAATGGTAACGTTTCCATTGTCGTCAATCTCAACCAATCCGTAGTTGTTATCCTCCTCCGAGTACTCGTACACCAAACCACCAGAGAAGACACTGGTCATGAGAGTTGAGTATATGGTACCAACCTCTGTGAACAGTCTTGAAGTGCCAACAGTGTTACAACCATACTCAGAGAAGAAGATTGGAACAGAGTAACCGGTGTATTTCTGAACCTTTTCCTTGTAACCAGACACCACGTAGGACGACTGACCACACCATGAGTAGTCGTTGACACCAAGCATGTCGATTCTTGCATCTTCATCGTCACCACAGTTGAAGTAGTCAGCGGTCTGGAACACATTTGAAGACACATCCGCAGCAGAATATCCGACAGGAATGGCTCTATAGTCCTGAGATTTCATGTACTGTTTCAGATCACGCACCACGGCCTTGACGTAAGGAGCAGCAGCAGTTGTGTTTTCTATATCGTTGATAACCTCGTTACCAGCAAAGAATCCCAACACGTTGTCGTATTTGGCAAATGCATCAACGGTAGAAAAGATAGCTTGCAAGTACTGAGCATTGTAGGAGCAAGACGGGTCATATCTTGAGATAGATGCCTCTGGTGTGTTCACGTCCAAGATGAGGTAAATACCAGCTTCATCCAACGCTTGCATACAGGTAGAATGGTTCAAAGAGTTGTCAACGGTGTACACCCTGATAGTGTTCAACCCGAGTTCTTTGAAGTATTCAACGTCACGGAGACAGATCTCGTCAACACCAAGTGGATCCACCAAAGTACCGTTGTTTCTAGGCTGGTAGTCAACACCACGGATGTAGAAACGTTCACCACTCTCAGAGTTCCAAAAGGCATTCCCACGCACCTCTATTGGCGCAAGGGAAGCAAGAGATGTAGCAGCGAATGACAGGACAGCAAGGGAGAGCTTCATGGTATCTGAGTAGCTTTATATGGCAATCGAAGGAGAGGAGCAAGGAAGTGAAGCGAATGAATATTCCTGTAGTCCCTTTAGATGTAGCTATCGTAAAGCAAGAAGCTGAAAAAGAAGCAGAGGACGAATCACAACAATAAGGAAGAGTAATAAAGAGAGAGAGAAGTGAATTTATCCGTATGTGAAATGCCGGACAGAAGTCTCGAAACGCAAAAAAACAACAACGTAAAAATCAGTTGCCTCGGTAATGAAAAAAACAAAAATTTCAATCCGTAAACAAACGCGTGCGCATAACGGCGCGGGCGGAAACCGCCAAAAAATGAAAAACTACGAAAAACTACGAAAAACATAGAAAACGAAAACAAGGTGAAACGCACAGCAAAAGTTCAAACGACGCAGTGGCAAAAAATGTCAACAGATCAGCGGTTGCTTTTGCCCGCGGTTTACTGACGCTTGCTCTATCTCAAATCGCTGAGTACTCATTTGATGTTGTTAAACAATACAATAATCGTCACAAGTATATAACCGTGTACTGTTTTATGGGATGATTTATTGGTTTAAACCACCTGGCTGAGCCACACGCCGGGTTTTCTTGGCCTATGTAAAAGATTCTGCGCGTTTTATCATGCTTTTACTCCTTAATAATGCGTTGGTGTGTTTTGCTTCTCTGTCTCCATCATTCTAAATCACACAACTGTCAAGCCTTCACTCTTTTATCTCGCTGACATTCTCAGCGTCGTGGAAGGACTCGAGATCGGATTGGTCGCTTTGATCACCGTCGTTGTGAAGAATGGAAGATTCAGCAGCTGTAGGCTCAACCACTGTAGGCTCAACAGCTGTAGGCTCAACAGCTGTAGGCTCAGCAATGCCTTGCGCCACGTTGACATCACCTTCTTGGCAAGGTGTTTGCTCATCCACGGTGGAGGATGAGTGATTCTCCTCTGAAGGTGGCTGTGACGTCTCGGTGCGGTTCTTGATTGTAGAAGTAACGTCTGCAGTTGACACAGAGATGGTCTCTTCGGTATCGGTGAGGTCGTCGTCATTTTCAGCAGGCGTTGAAACTTCTTCAAACTCTTCAGCTTCCTCTTCAACGTCATCAACCAAGTCATCGTTGGGCTCCTCAACAAACTCCTCTGTTTGAACTTTCTCCACTGGGATGTCTTCAACATCGAGCTCTTCAACAACAGGAGTGTCTTTAGATTTCTTATCCTCTTCCTTGTTCAGAACATAACCTTCACTCTCACAGCCAGTAGACCAAACGTCAGTAACGCTGATGACTCTTCTATCAACAACTTCCACTTTCTCACTTGCACTCTTTGGTAATCTCTTACCTCTAGGACCCCTGGCCCTAGCTCTTCTGGCATCATTAGTCACAGGTTCTGCAGACTCGTCACCAGCGTCATCTTTGGTTTCACTTGATAAGACACTTGGTGGTTTCATACCAGGAAGTGCCATACCAGGAAGTGCAAATAACCCACTGAGGTTTTGCTTGAAGGCAGAACGTGTTTGAGTGACGGGTTCTTCATCACCATCCTTCTGAGAATCCTCATGACCAACAGATCTTCTAGTGGAAGAAGGTCTATGTTGAATCTCCATTTGTTCACGCTCTTGGTTCTTACGCAACATTTCTTGGAAAGCTGCTATCTTGGAAGAAGGTTTCTTTGGAACAACAGGTGGACCTTTAGCCTTTGGACGTTCAGGTATAGTTGGTTCATCAGTTGTTCTCTTTTCAATCTTAGGTTCAGTTGTGCGCCCAGGTTCAGTTGAAACAGGTCTTGCTGGTACAACTGGCTCTTCTTCTGGAACAGGTTTGGAAGGTCTCTTTGGAACAGAAGGTTCCGTTTTGGTTGGTCTTTGAGGAATTACAGGCTCCTCTGGCAATGGCTTTGATGTTTCATCTTGAGGTAACGTCCCGTTTGATGGTTTCTCAGGAACAACTACTTCTTCTGGTACTTGCTTGGATTTGGAAGGTCTCTTTGGAACCACCGGCTCCACAACTGGGGCAGATTGCTCATCTTTACCACCGGAGGAAACGTCGACTTGACTTCCACTGTTCTGGTCAAAGAATACTGCACTATCCTTTCTCAATGGAGTATCCAAAGGCGTAGCAATCGCAGAATCACCACACACATGCTCTGAGCTGTACAACTCAGTAACTTCTTCCTTCAATTCATCTGTACCTGTACGATGTAGAGTTGAAGCAGCTAATGCAGTGGCGATAGATGGTCTCTTTGGAACATTTTGAGAGCGTTGAGGATGGATGATTCCAGAAACTGGTGTATCAGGTGCTGATTCATGACAAATGTGATGTGCACTGTACAACTCTTCAACCTCGTTTCTCAAATCAGCCGTTGAGGTACGAGCCATTGCCTTTGGATCAATGTGTGCAATAGATCTGTGATGTGGTACATGATGAGGACGGTGTTCAGGAACTCCAGGAGTTAATACAACAGGGTCACGTTTACTCGTCATGAGCTTCAACTCTTCCAACTCATCATCAACCCTTGCAATGAAATCGTCTCCAGTTGGTGAAGGGAAAGGTTCTTCGTCTCCATTATTCGGTCTACTAGTTGTAGGATCTGGAGCAAGTTCTTCCCCCTCATCTTCGTCATCTTCGTCATCGTATTCATCCAATTCAGCAATTGATTCTGCATCACTAGTTATAGCCTCAATCTGTGCTTCTCTGTCATTGTAGTCAGGCCTTAACAGGTTGTCATCCACATCTTTCTTGCCCTCAACTGTGTCAGTCTCACCTTCCTCGCTGAAATCGGGTTCCTCTACCTCTTCCTGAACTACAATCGGTTCCACCTCTTTCTTCAAAGGTCTCTGGGGAACCACAGGAGTTGACACGCTCTTGGTCTCCTCAACAGAACGTTTCTTGGGCCTCTGTGGTATTTGTGGTGTAGAAACAACAGTCTCAGGTTGCAAATCCTCTTCATTGCTTTTTGGTCTGGTTGGTCTGTTTGGCACAACGGGGATAGCGTCAACCTCTGCAAAGGAATCGTTATCCGACTCAACATCCTCCTCTTGCTTAGAGGAGATGATATCCTTTAATGAAGTCATCGTTGTCGTAGTATTAAATTGTAGATCTTGGTGATAGTAACTATTGCTAATTGTAACTATTGGTGTGTATTTGTGACGGTTGTATGTTTGGAGTAAACAGTGGCACCATGGTTTTTTTTGTAGTTTTTTAGGGGTCAATGGCGCAGTTAGCCTCACCGTTTGAGGGTTGAATATGTAAACATGATAATGCCAGATATGTTTCCACTGTTTAAACTATAACTTGCTAACATGGCGGTTGTTTAAACTACAACTTGCTAACACGGCGGTTGCTTAAACTACAACTTGCCAACACGGCGGTTGTGGAATTATCTAAGTGTTTATATTCACTAGCTAAACTTGGAGAAACTTAGGGAAGCGCCATAGTTAGGAACCATAGTTGAGACGGAAGATATCGTTAAAGACGTAGTAAGAAGCGCCATCTGGGATCAAATGGAACACTTGGGAGTAACGTTGTGGGTTTTGTTCCTCGTCAATGAGCAACTCACCGGTAACCATCACCAACACATCACCGTTTGGTGAGGCAGGTTGGGCATCGAGAGTGGTGATTCTGTGAGCAACTTTTTGGAATGGCAAAGAGGTCAACTTCTCAACGATATCCTTAGCGCCCTGAACTTGTGATGTTTCAAAAGTGAGCATGGATTGATCCCTCTGGAGGTGTACGTTAGCAACACAGACTAGAGACAAACACCAGAGTGGTGGTTGGAGATACTTACGTAGAGGTTACCCAATTGACTTCTGTCAGAGTCGAATTGGTTGTAGTAGAACTCGGTGAATTGCTCTTTATGGGTTCAATGTTAGTGGGAACACACAGAGAGAGAAGGAGAAGGAGTGCGGCAAGAATCACATACGAGCGAGGGTGTTAAAATCAACTGTAAAATGTACGGTTAGTATTCCTTACGGAGAAGAGTATGGTGTACAGTGATATTCAACTTACCAGACATGTTGTTTATAGATGTTCTTGAAGTTGTATGTGAAAAAGAATGAAAACTTTCTCATCGCCAGTTAGATTTGTTTAGTTTTCCTTCTCTGTGTTTTTTTTTGTTTCTTCATCGCAATTGAAACGGTTACCCGGTTTGGTGTGTCTCTTTTCTCTTCGGATTACATAAGCACTTTTAACCATTTGCGAAAAGTTTACAAAAAATTGCACTTTTCGTTTGAGAATCCAAATTCGGTTATCTGTGCCTTTTTTTTTCGTTTCACAGATCGATTTTCACTACGGAAAATGATCATTTACCAAACGGAGATTTGAACAGAGATTTAAATCAGGAATGAAAATTGACGAGGGAGGGGGGCACAAAAGTGAATAGGCTTCAATCTACGACCGTTTAAGTGTGTAAATACACTTCAGATTGGGCTTTTTTCATGTTTAAACCACATAGAGATCAGTGCGAGAACGCATGTACACCAGTGTGTGACATAAGTTGGGGATCTACACAAGAATGTACTTACTTGTAGGCTGGAAGGCTTATCAAGCATGTCCAATGTATAAGTACGGCCACGTACACGTACGTTCTCGCCTACATATCAATTATAATTCATCACACCTTGGCGATCATACGTACACTGGCTATAGACGACTCCTTTGTCAATGGTTTATGGAGTGTGCACCACGTCCATGAATTTTCCATTCAGTTCGTTGAAATATCAACTTGTAAAGTGACATACGGTTTCTATTGACCATTGGAATGAGTAAATAGGGGGGGAAACACCCATTGGCTTAAGGGAATTCTCAGATAATGGGAATGTACCTTAACCTGCATGTAGCCGAATAAAACCAACCAATATGCAAAGACTGCCTCTATGTAAAATATCTAGCGCAGTTTATAGGTGCTGGGCCCACTTGTCTTCTTTTTTTGCATCCTCTGCAGCCAACTTTTCTTGTCTCCTTTAGCGAGGTACGTGAGAGTACTTTAACCGGGTCCAGCCAGCGTGTGTTACCACACCTCTTTGAATACACAATTGAGAGAAGTTGTTGGACGCTAAGATTTACGGTCCTTTTTTTAAGTTCAACTTCTTGGTTCTTGCCAAAATGTTCTCAGTCGTATGTACTGCTCACAATATACGTAAACTTCTTTTGAGCTCCATGCGTCCAATCATCATCAACACCGAGGAAATGATGATCTGTCTCAAGTTCCAAATTTAAACGTTGTCATTTGAGACAACCTTGCCGATATTTCTCAGTTCTAGACTCTAATTGAGTCAACTGACCAATTCCGTTCAATTCTCAACACACTATCAGACATATTGCTCCTCATCCTCATAGTGAGCGGTCATCTTTGTACTTTCCACAGTGACTTTCAATTGAATGTACAGACTGTGCATTGTCTAACGTCACTTGCCATTTCTCTCCAAATTACATGCGTTCGGTCTTATCGAGGAATGTAGAGATTATTCCAGAACTGGCACACAGCGTACATCCTTTCACTAAGGCAGTTATACCGCCATACTTCGGGGCGGGGGATATTTAATTAATTTAAGCCAGAAAAAGAAAGAAAAAAAACGTATACTGGCTATTAGAACAATAGTGAGACATTTCAGAAACGCAGCAAGTCTCAAGATATATTTATAAGAGTGCCATTCACCCTTATATTCTGCAACGTTGGCCCGTCCTTCCAAGCGCTTTGATGGTAGCTGTGTTTCTGCGCCTAATTTACTTCACTAACCATTGCACCGGAGAATGTTCAAGCTTCACCGTACTTGGACCAGCATGACAAATCGTACTGATCGCACTTCCAGTACCAATTCGAACGCAACGGCGTCCAGCGACGAGCCACATACTGACACCGAATCCTCAAATGGTGTAACAACTAAGGGACCGAAGATTCAGGTACTACAACCGTCATCTCCCAGTAAATTTGGGAGAAACCCATTGAATATTTTCAACAAGAAAAAGAAGAGTGGGCAAGTTGCACTACTGATTGGAACAGAACAGAGTGGTAAAAGATGTAAGTTGTTCTAAAGACGGAATCGAATAGAGATATTTACTAACACTGGGGGGACAGCGCTTATGGAGAGTATAAACTATATGGATACCGAGTTAGAGATCATTAGTCTTTCGAACGACATTGCCATTTCAAATTACCACAACTTCTTATATGACATTAACAGCATAATATTTGTTATGGATTCAACAAAGCTTTCAGTGGAGTACCTGGAACAAGTTAAAAACATACTGACAGGGTTACAACTTGATCAATCAAACTCTCAAGAATCAGGGAAAAGGATAAAGCTGTTGCTACTATTGAACAAGTCAGACGTCGTCTGTGTTGAGAATGTAAGTGCGATTGAACGGTATTTAGAGCTCACAAAGCTAAATGTTCGATATCTGATACTACCGACAAGTGGAACCTCAGGTTATGGAGTATCAGAGGGGATAAATTGGCTATTGGTGTAACTTAGCTTGCTGTTCAGCTCAACAACTTTCTTATAAGACTCCGGCAAATGCTCCACTTTTAGCGCCCCACTGGGGCTCTTTGAAGATGACACTATGGAAAACGGCGGGATGGTATAATTCTCAGGGACAATGGTATTTGGTTTAATGATAACGCAATCGTAAATGGTACTGGACTTTTGTAGTTTACAATTGGGCCCAATGACAACGCGATTACCAACGTTTGAGCTTTCAACAACGGTATCACGGCCAATCATCGTGTATGAGCCAATCTTACAGATCTTGTGACGGGAACCAGCATATAGCGGAGGCGATATAACAACGCCTTCATCCAGATAACAAAACTTACCCAGTTGAATGGCATTCGTGCTGCCCTGAACCAACGGCTTGTCACCCTGAAGTTCAACCTTTGCGGAGATTGTCGTATTGCCTGCGATCAATATGTGGTCAGATCCATGGATTAGTGCGTGTTTGGAGATTCTATTGCCAGATTCGGTTTCTATCCAATCCACCGATTCCATGTTGATTTCTCCCAAACATGGCTAACCGCTGAATTTGTGCAATTTTTATAAAATAACAGCGGCAACCACACGACAGCGGCAACAAAAACAACGGCAATAGAAAAACGTGCGCAAATCACGTGTCACACGGAAAAACTCATTTAAATTCGGCGGCTAATTTTAGTTTTTGACGGGCTCAAAAAAGAAGTCAAGAAAAAAAGCTGACGCGAAAAGGAAGAAAACATTCAAACTGAAACGTCAACAAATCCGTCAATAAAGCTATCGGCGGCTAATTTAATACTACTTTTCGTTTTATCTTTTGTATTGATTTCACTTCAAAAATGGTTGAAAAAGTGTTCAGATTGGATTCAGGTGAGACTTATTTGCTGTTTAGGGCTCTTTAAATTGTCATACTAACGCTTCTTCTACAGGTTATCAGAACTACGATTGGGGGAAGTTGGGATCATCATCCGCTGTTGCACAGTTTGCGCGTAACTCTAACGCCAACGTTGTCGTTGATGAGGAGAAGCCTTATGCCGAGTTATGGATGGGGACTCATCCAAAGGTTCCATCGAAGAAATTGTCTGATGAAACGTCTTTGAGAGATGTTATCGCGTCAAATCCAAAGGAACTGTTGGGAGACGCTATCATTAAAAAGTACAACTCTACAAATGAGTTACCATTCTTGTTCAAAGTGTTGTCTATTAGAAAGGTTTTAAGCATCCAGGCTCATCCGGATAAGGCTCTGGCAAAAGTTCTCCATGCCAATGATCCAAAGAACTATCCAGATGATAACCATAAACCAGAGATGGCCATCGCGGTTACCCCATTTGAAGGCTTCTGTGGGTTCAAACCTTTGGATGAAATTGCAGATGAGTTGCAGAAAATTCCAGAGTTGATCAACATCGTTGGAAAGGAGGTTGCATCCAAATTTATCAACGGTATTGTCGCTGATGCAAAACTCGGCTCTCAAGAGGATAAGACAAATAGAGAACTGTTACAACTAGTTTTCGGTAAAGTTATGAACGCATTAGATGACCAAATTGCTAAGGAATCAGAGTCATTGGTGGAAAGGGCTAAATCTTCACCACAGTTGTTCAACAAACCAGAGTTACCAGATTTGATCTTGAGAATGAACGAACAGTTCCCTAAAGATGTTGGTTTGTTCTGTGGATGTTTGTTGTTGAACCACTGTCAATTGAACGCTGGTGAGGCAATGTTCCTTCAAGCTAAGGATCCACATGCGTACATCTCTGGTGATATCATTGAATGTATGGCTGCATCTGATAACGTTGTTAGAGCAGGCTTCACTCCAAAGTTCAAAGACGTTAAGAATTTGGTTGAAATGTTGACGTATTCGTATGATGACGTTGAGAAGCAGAAAATGGTTGCTCAAAACTTTGAGAGATCATCTGGAGATGGCGAATCCAAATTGTTCAACCCTCCAATTCAAGAATTTGCCGTCTTGCAGACAACCTTTAATAAATCCACCGGTGTCCGTAAATTCAGTGGATTTGAAGGTCCAAGTATCCTCATTGTTACAAAGGGTAAAGGTCTTATCAAATTCCAAGGTGAAGAATTGGATGCAGAGCCTGGATTTAACTACTTCATCGCACCAAATGTTGAAATTGAACTTGTCACTGATGACAAGGACTTTACATCTTATAGAGCATTTGCAGAGGTTGAATGAGTTGAGTTTTGCTCTACTATATCTTTCTCTCCATTTAAAGAATTTTTATATTAGACTAATGTGCAACAATATTATTTTTCTTCTTCCATTTGGTAATTCTTCTCTTTAAGTCACCAACACTTTGTTGATATATGTTCAACTTCTTGTCCCATTTCATTTTTTCATAGTCATCACCATATTTCTCGTAGAGTGCCTGGATCCATGCTGATTCACGATCACTTTGAACTCTTTCAACTTTTGTCATTCTGGATTTAGCATACTGTTCCAACTGTTTAACAACCTCTGTTTTAGCTTCAACTTTAGGTTCCTGTACAAGTTTCAAGTCTTCATCCAATGCGGTCTTGGTACCGTATATCACTTTAACAACGTTCCCATCTTTGTCTCTGATGATTCTAGCCTCACCTTTTGGAATATGCTCAGGTTTCAATTCTGATTCATCTATATCATCATCATTTGGAATGTCTTCTTTCACCCCCAGAGACTTTTTCAACACAGGTACATCTAAGTTCTTCTCCTTACCACCAGAAGGTAAGCCCAATTTGGCAGTTAACCCCAATCTCTTGTAGTTTTGTGTTAGAGTCTGTGAATAATCCCAATTGGCTGCGATGATTGGATTTGAAGCGATGTTTATTTTGCGCTGTTTATCCTTGTTTCTTCTTGTGGCCTTGCGAACACTCGTCTTGTTTGCTCTTCTCTGTCTTACAGAACCCATTGTTTACTCGTTTAATGAGGATTATCACTAAAGAGTTTTAAAGAGAGGAAGTGTGAAAGAAGCGATGAGCTTCCCAAAAAAAATTTCAAATATCAGTCACGTGACATTGTATTTTCCCAGGTCTTTTTACTAGAGGCCGGGTAATCTCACTTTTGAGGGTGGGCCAGTACTCGGCAAAGCAAAAGGAAGGGAGTTGGGGAACTTACACAGTCCTCTTGTTCAATTGAGGAGCAGTTATCAAGACAATCAGAACCTCCCACATTCCAATGACTGAGAATACCACCACCACAGACGATTTGTCGAACCAGAGTCTTCTACGTCAACAACAAGAGGAACAAATTGCCCAACAGATTGCCCAAGATGGGGCTGCAGCTTATGAAGAAGGGCATTTAACAGGGTATCAACAACAACGCACTTCACATACCTCTAGAAAGACACCTGAAGAAATGGCACAGCAACAGGAGGTGGATTCGAGATCTGTGTATGTGCGTAATGTTGAATTCAGTGCTTCTCCCGATGAATTGGAGAAGTTTTTCAAGCCAATTGGTGTAGTCAATAGGGTCACAATACTCTCTGACAGGGTTACTGGGAATCCAAAGGGGTATGCATACATTGAGTTCCAAGACCAGAGCAGTGTCTTGAAAGCCGTGGAAGAGTTAAGTGGGCAAGATTTCAAGGGAAGACCATTGAGCGTTATGCAAAAGAGAACGAATTTACCTGGGTTCAACAGAAGAGGCAATGGATTCAGAGGTGGACGAGGTGGACGAGGTGGAAGATCCAGGGGTGGTCGTGGAAGATCAAGAGGTGGTTATTCATCCTACACACACGACAACTCCAACTCTGCTCCTGTACAAGCTGGTGATGGCGACGTTGTGGTTAATGGAGTTGCAGATTTGTCGTTATGAAACACTCACAGCCTTCTGTATCACCTTTAGTTTACCTTCCCCGTTTTCTTTTTTTCCCCTCCCCCTTTGGCAGTCCCACTTTTATCTTTTTATCTTTAATCTTCAATGAAAGTAATGATTGATGACATCAATAGCTCCGTATCCCGTTTATAAAGCTCACTTTTATAGCTTCTTCTCTCCATTATGTTTACTCACTCAAAAGCCTCTGATGGAAAGTAGTGCTCCAACCATAAAACGGGCTTCACAGCAACCGAAACACCGACAGAAGAAGGTCTCTAAAAAAAACTTTTCAGCTTTTCTTTACAACGTGGATGTGATATCATGACAACACTGGCTGACTCTCTCACGGGGAACATTCTGCTTTACCTTGTACTCTAACTTCGTTCGTAGCCGTTGTTAACAGTGGTTAGCACCACCAGGACCTTTTACCCGGATTAGATGCTTTGGCTGGACCCGTTCCTACGGAACAGACGATATGGTCAAATATCCCAATCTTTCATTTTAGGGCTTCGTTTTGAAGACCGATTTTGGGCAAGGCATTGAAACGGATAGCTTGGTCTTGGTGCACGCTATACATAGTGCACACTGGCTTGGAGTGTGCGTGTATCCAAGGGGAGTATATGTTCACTGTGCGAGTTTTGTAATGCCAGTGTAAGAACGACAAGAGTACATCATAGTACATCGGATGTTCTGTGTATTGTCAGAGATGAAAATGCGAATAACAACCATCCGGGGTCTCCAGGCTACTCACATTATATAGCATTATCCTGTAAATATTTGATCAAACGACGCCTATCAACACTCATTCCCTTGTAGTGATGAGAATCGTGACAAAACAGAGGTATCTTCATACTAGCAAACTCACCATGTGCTCTCTTCGAGAGCTGTTCCAACTCTTCCATCAACTTCTCATCATCTTCCACACCACTACTCTCCCATCGTTGTATCAGTTGCTCCTGCTCTTCCACCAATGACCGTATCTTGTCCTTGAAGCCATCCCGCTCCAACAGTATACATTTCGTGTACCGCCGAGCATCTTCGTAGTTATCAATCTTGGACGCAACTCTACAGACGTATTGATCGTACGCTCTCTTCGAAGAGTTCTTCTTCTCAAGGAGATCATAGTACTCTTCGAGGGCTACGGGGTCCTTGCTAAGGATATCAGCGATAGGATCCATGTGTACTAATGATGATGATGGTTTTTGTGTTTGTATCTCTTTGGCTTTGACTGGCGGCTCATGTTTGTATGTTTTCACCGCGAAAGTTTGTCAACAACATCGACACCTTTCCTGTTTGGCCAAAACGGGGAGAAAACCCATAAACAAACCAAAACAAATTAACAAATCAACAACAAAGAAACGAAGCGGTTCCGGAGAAAAAGTGAGGTAATGGCATCTGCAATCCACTTCTGTGATATTAAGGGAAAATCGTTACTCTCCCGTGATTACAAGGGAGATGTTCCTTCGAATGCTATTGAACATTTCCCCTTCATCCTTGTGGAAGCCGATGAAGATCCAGCACAGGCTTCACCTGTTGTGGTTTATAACGATGTGAACTATTGTTATATAACACATTCGAACTTGTACCTCGTTGCATTGACCAAGAATAACTCCAATGTTGCGCAAGTTTTCTTATTTTTACACAAGTTGGTTCAAGTGCTTACAGACTATTTCAAAGAGCTTGAGGAGGAATCCATAAGGGATAATTTTGTTGTGATTTACGAATTGTTGGATGAGATGATGGACTTTGGTACTCCTCAGATCACAGAGACAAAGATGCTAAAGGAGTACATCACTCAAAGATCTTACCAATTGGAGAAGAGAATGAAAAAGGCTCAACAACTGGGTCCTCCAAGTGCGATCACCAATGCTGTTTCGTGGAGAAACGAAGGCATCGTCTATAAGAAGAACGAGGCGTTCTTGGACGTTATAGAGTCCGTTAATATGTTGATAAATCCACAAGGGAAGGTTCTCCGGTCCGAGATTTTGGGTAAGATTCAGGTAAAATCTCACCTCAGTGGTATGCCAGATTTGAGATTGGGTTTAAACGACAAATTAACCAATAACTCCAAGGGAGTAGAGATGGAAGATGTGAAGTTCCACCAGTGCGTGAGACTGAGTAAATTTGAGAGTGAAAAGATTATAACGTTTATCCCACCTGATGGTGAGTTTGAACTAATGAGCTATAGACTCTCTACTCCATTGAAACCTCTGATCTGGGTCGATTGTAAGATTAACAGGCATGACAACTCCAGAATTGAAATTCTCTGTAAAGTCAAGGCCCAGATTAAAAAGAAATCCACCGCCAATAACGTTGAGATTCTGATTCCAATCCCAGAAGATGCGGATTCTCCAAAGTTCAGATATAGCCATGGCTCCATGAAATGGGTTCCAGAGAAATCTGTCATTATCTGGAAGTTGAAACAATTCCAAGGAGGCAAGGAGTATTCAATGGCTGCCCAATTAGGGTTACCATCAGTATCGATGGAGGAAAATGCACATGAAGTTAAGAGACCGGTTCAAGTGAAGTTCCAAATTCCTTACTTCACCACTTCGGGTATTCAGGTGAGATACTTGAGAATTAACGAACCAAAATTACAATACCAGAGTTATCCATGGGTTAGATACATCACACAGAGCGGTGATGATTACACCATTAGATTACAAGATTGAGTGAGCAGCAAAGAAAAGAGTTTCTCCCTCGTGATCCCCCCATATTTATATGTGTAATTAGATAAAAAAATATCATGGTAACTCCCTGTCCAAATTTCAATTTATGCCATTCTTTCCCCGTCAAAAAATAGCCGCCAGGGAACAAAATGGAACAGTTTTACCACAAAATGGCACTTTTTTGAGCAGCTGCTGTTTACCTTTGACCAACGACTCGTGGTCAATTAGTACAAGGGAAGGAAATGGTAATTGAACATGCGAATCTTGTTGATCGTCTAATACACGGATTATCTGTAGATGAACAGACTGGTGATTTGATACCTATGAATGCATTGTTATCATTGCAACTGTGCTTACCGGATCTTTTTCCAAAGGTGATGTCTCTGTTAGATGGTAGGCAAACCAGGATGAAAAGGTTCAGGTGTTGCAATCAGGAGCTGGTTCTCGTCGATGGCAATATTGTCGATACAGGGCAATGGTACTGCTCTTGCAATCCATTCCATACGATGGTCAAACGTGTAGGAGAACTAAGGGACGTACGATCCAGTGAAGTGGGAGCTACAAGGTATGGAATGAGATTGGGTAAACGCAACCAGTTTGAACCCGGGAAGGATCTACCAACGTGTGAACACTTGATATCTCTGTATATGACAGAATGCCTTTCTGGGATGCAGTTATTGCCAGTAGAATGTTCATTAGATCAATGGCTAGAAGTGAATTGTATAAACGTATAGTCCTTCTATTTGATGCAATCGTGTAGTTACTGTAAACAGACACATTCCGAATACGTGGGTTTAAGCAAAAAAAAAAAAAAAACTTCCCCATGTGGAAATTTTTCGTTCGAGAAATTGCCAAACTGCAACAAAACGACAAGGGACAAGATTTGAAGCGCAAAAACGAAGCGAAAAACTTCGCTTTTTTAGAATCTCCTCAAATTTGTTGAGGATTGAGGAGAACCAAGTGATAGATTTTTTTTCTTCTATTATTCCCATTTTTCCTCACTGTTCTCTCGATAAAGGATCAGATTGGTACAAAAAAACGAATTAAACCTTTGTTTGATCAATCCAGCGAATACTGTGCTTGTTCTCTTAGCCATTTCTCCCTAACAAGCCTTGTTCTTCCTGCCCTTTTTGTCTTGCCATTTACTTCCTGCTATTTACTTTCTGCCATTTTTTTCCTGCCATTTTCGTCCAAAAAGCAGATTAAGCGCAAAAACAGAAAACGAAAGGCAAAAAAAAAAGTCAAGTGGTGAACACAAAGCCGGCTCAGGTCTTTTTTTTTTCCAGTTTTTTCAGTTTTTCCCTCCTTTTTTCAGCGATTTATAACACAATAAAAAATTTGAAGGAGTTGATAATTCAGAGAGAACAAATCGCATACTTTCACTCCACTTATTCTTCTCGTTTAATTTTAGCATCACCATTGCCCTTCTTGAAGAGCCTCTTCTTTCTATCTTTGTTGGGTAAACATCAAGATCATTAATTGTATACCCGCACACGGGAGGCTTATTGTTTGACTTCTCACCATTGTCTTAACTCATCCCAACAAAATAGTACTATGGAATTATGAATAACATGCAACAACCACTCCAACAGCAACAGCAGCAACAGCAACATCAACAACAACAACAGCTACCGACCCATGGACATCCAGGACCTCATGCATACTATCCAACGGCGCCTATTCCTCCAGCAATACCTATACAATACCATCCAGGGCATTTCGTACCACCACCTGGTGCGATTCAAGGATACCCCTACGGTGGGTACGATTACGCACAGATGGTTGCGTATCCACATATGTATCCCATGGGGGTTCCACAGATGGCGTCGTCGCAGTTTGATCCACACATGTCACCACATTTGCATCATCATCGCCAGCAGCAACAACATCAACAGCAGCAACAACATCAACAGCAGCAACAGCGTGTGAAGAAGAAATTCAACGCCAGCTCAGTGAAAGCTTTTGTGCCCTCTAAACAACCATCACAGACTGAGTCGAAGAATGAAGTGCAACAACTACCACAACAAAATAGCATATTGGCTGATGGATCAGCACCATCAACGCCTTCATCGGACAATTCCAGCTTGACAATCACAAGGATATCCACTTCTGTATCGGACTCAACACAGGAATCGGGTCCTTCCTCAACGATACAAAACACGCCATCTACTTTGAAAGGCTCATCTGATAATTTGCACAATACTGAAACCACGCCCTGTAGTGGAGAGAATGCCATCAAACAAGACGGTGAAGAAAATGGAGTGGATGGTACTTCGAGAGAGAACGATCATGGATTCTGCTTTGACTGTTCCATTCAAAGCAACACTGCTAATAAAACCCCAATCATCTTTGGTGATGACGCTGCTGTCTTCCTCAAGCGTGCATTTGATTACCTCGAGTTGAAGAAGAGACAAAGACCTACAGAAGAAACACATTCAGAACAAGAAGACGAAGGTGATGACGAAGAAGATGTCGATATCGTTGTAGACGCCAAAGAACAAACTCCTGAGATGGATTTGACCGAAGTTGAAGCTCAGCCAGAGACTCCGTCCCAACAAACAACATTGAGAACTTCGTTTAACTGGGCTGCAGTGGCATCTAAAGCTGCAAAGAAAGTTGTACCTCAAACACCAACACCCTCCACTTCATCACCTGCATCACCACAAGTTCAAACTCAACCAAAACGTGAAGAGAGACTAATACCAGTTTTGCCAAATGTCATGGAACCTCTGGGAATAGTTGTTCTAAGGTTTATGTTTGACGATGCCTTCTCCAAATACATCGATAACGCTAAGTTGCCCAAGATTGTACCTAGAGGTTTGGTCAACACTGGTAATATCTGCTTTATGAGCTCCATCATGCAATTATTGCTATACTGTGTACCGTTCTACAAGGCTTTGAATGTTATAGCTAAAAAGACCATGCATACGTTGATGATCAACAACTCCAAGTCACCATTGTTTGATGCCACGGTGGATTTCTACAACAACTTCAACGTGAAGTTGGATGATATCAATAGTGTATCGAATTCGAATACCCAGAGAAGCCAACATGATAGAGAAGCTACACCACAGAGAGAGTTTGGCGAGTCCTTTACACCAGTGGAGTTCTTCAAGGCCATTTCCAAGAGTAGTCGTTTCCAACACTTGAAATGGGGACAACAAGAAGATGCAGAGGAGTTTCTTGGATTTTTGTTGGATGGATTACACGAGGAGTTTACATCGAACGTTAAATCTCTTCGGGAGGATGAGATTAAACAGTTTACAAAGACTTTGAATGAGTCTTCGAGACATAATGTTTTGACAAATCTTCGTAAATTCCACGTTGGTGAGTTCAACTCATCGGAATCTTCTGGGAAGAACGATGGGAACGAAGATGACCACTATGACGATGACGTTGAAGACGTTGATACTGATGACGATGATAATATTAATGTATATGACCATAACGATGAATTTAACGGCGGAGAATGGCAGGAAGTTGGATCTGACAAGAGGAAGAAGAAGGGAATCACTGCTAAACGTACTGTTGAAGTGAAACCTTCGCCTATAAGGCGCATATTTGGTGGCTCTTTCAGAAGTGTATTAACTATACCAAAGAATAAAGAAGCACAGAGCATAACGTTGGATCCATTTCAACAAATTCAGTTGGATATCTCCGATCCTAGTATAAAGACTTTGGAGGATGCATTTGTCCAAATTTCTCATGTTGAAGAGATTCCAATGAAGACCAGCAAAGGAGTTGAAGTTGTTGCAAAGAAGCAGACGTTTGTTGACCAATTACCTGAGGTTTTGATCATTCATCTGAAGAGATTTTCATTCGAATCTAGTGGGCGTGTTGAGAAATTGAAGAAGAAGATTCAATACCCTCATCTTTTCCAAATACCTACAAAGAGTTTATCGCCTAGAACTCGCAAGTTTAACCCTGATGGATTCCAATACAAGTTAACCGGTGTTGTATACCATCACGGTATGGGTTCCAACGGTGGCCACTATACCGTTGATGTTCTACGAAGCCCTGAAGGTGAATGGGTTAGAATTGATGACGTCACAATCCATAACTTGAAACCTGACGATGTTTTGGTTAAAGGAGATGAGGAGGATGTTAAGACCGCATATATCTTGATGTACCAAAAAGTATAGAGAATGCATATATATATGTATGCATTTATGTATATACAGAATCTGCTTGTATACTATCTAAGTGGTGTTGTAGAGATCATTCCAAGCTCATTGCTTAATAACCTTGATGTTCTTTTCCTTCTTCCAGTTTGTGAACTCTTCGTTCAACTTTACGGCTTCTGTCGTCAACTGTTGTATTGCTTTCTGTAGGTTGGAGAGCTTCAAGTCCAACACAGGTAGAGTCTCTTCAACGTTACTCTGTACAAGGACACCGCCAACCATACGGAAACACCGTCTCGACGGATCAGTGGTTTCTAACGTATTCTTTACTATACGATTCTCCTCGGCATCCATCCTAAGCTCTTGGATCTTTGACTGGATGTCTGTGAGAGTGGTCTGATAGTTGTTGTACTGTTCTTGTAACCCAGCAGATGACATCTTGTTTGATTTCTCACCAGAGATTTATAGAGTAGTGTTGGATATACAGTTGTGATGTTTGTCAGATCTTAACAGTCAAAACTCAGAGTTTTGGTAAACAGACAGAAGACAAAAGACGGAAAAAAATAGTCTGGAAAAACCCGAATCGCAAATGGCAGACGCGACTATAAAAGGAACCCGTTTCGCACTTCTGTGCGTGTGATTTTTTTTTTGGCGTTTTGGCGAGCGATCCGAAACGGCGCAAAAAAACTCACACATCGAACTTTGCAAATCTCCCCGCGAAGTTGGACAAAAGCGGACAGTTTCCTCTTTGAGATCAATTCGGGTTCTGCCTTTTTTCGCAAAATTTCCATCCATTTAATTTTCGTTTAAACCTGGTTTTTTAAAGGTTACCACAGTTACGAAGGATATAATAACACAAAGTCATCATCTTTGTGTTTCACCTTTGTTTATTGTTTTGTTTTGTTTGTTTACATTTTTGAACCGTTGTACCTTTCACATACACTTTTCATAAACTTAAAGTGTTTGGTTTTTTTTTCGTTCTTGTTTTTGTTTTGCCTATTTTCTCTCCCTTTTTAATACAAATTTGTTATCGCAATGGATTCCTTCAAAACACCTCAAACCGTTGAAGATGCGAAATTGTTCACGGCGTCAGGCTCATTTGGATATCCATCTGCTCAACAGGATTTGGGGGATTTGAAATCTGAACACCAGGACGAAGTTTCGATTCCTCCAGCCGTTGAAGAAGAGGATGACTCGACAACTTCAGGGATCGTACCAACGTTACAGAATATCGTTGCCACTGTGAATTTGGATTGCCGCTTGGACTTGAAGACGATAGCGCTACATGCCAGAAACGCAGAGTATAACCCTAAGCGGTTTGCCGCTGTTATTATGCGTATTAGAGAACCAAAGACCACGGCGCTTATCTTTGCCTCTGGTAAGATGGTTGTTACTGGTGCTAAATCTGAAGATGACTCCAAGTTGGCGTCGAGAAAATATGCTAGAATCATTCAAAAGTTGGGGTTCAATGCAAAGTTTACCGATTTCAAGATTCAAAACATTGTTGGGTCATGTGATGTTAAATTCCCAATCAGATTGGAAGGTTTGGCATTCTCTCATGGTCCCTTTTCCTCGTATGAGCCGGAATTGTTCCCAGGTTTGATTTATAGAATGGTTAAACCGAAAATTGTGCTTTTGATCTTTGTCTCTGGTAAGATCGTCCTGACGGGTGCAAAGCAAAGAGAAGAGATTTATCAGGCTTTTGAAGCCATTTACCCCGTGTTGAACGAATTCAGAAAGCTTTGAACGATGGATATGAATGGACGGTTAAAAGTAAGAAATTCTGGGGGCAATATCATGAAACTCGTCCCTCTGATACACACCTATTGACTATGATTATTCTTTATTGATATAATTTGTGTTTTTTTTGTTTTGCATTATGATTCATTGTTTGCTGTTTGTTTGATTTATTGCTTACTGTTTGTTTGTTTGTTTGCTTTCTTGTTTGCAGTTACTACTATATTAACCATTGCATATATATATATATCTATTTCTATGCAGAAGTCTTTTTTATACAAAAACACTACATTCAACTGGGAAAGAAAGGAAAGAGAAAAAGATGAAAAAAAGGAACAAACAATTGTACAGGTTATCACCCCTTTGTCTTTCGAATTTATTTTGTCGGTGATTTATTCTCAATGGGAGAAGAATATCCGTAGTTCATTTCTCCTTCTTATCAGTGACAGTGGTTTCATCCCTGAGGTAGAGGAATGCCAACACAAAGATGAACCATGCTGTGAAGACAACAACGCTCGAAGTGATGTATACCCAAGCTGATGTGATCTCCCAAGATCTTGGATACTCATCATTGGCCAAATGTCTAATGCTCAACACGTCCTTGTGTTCCAAATAAGTATACAATGGTTGTTTGAACTCCAATTGGAAGGTGAAGACACCATGATGGTCAGGCAATTTGAAGTTGATTGAGTAAACTCCACCGGAAGATACGTTGGTGAATGTGAGCCTGTGATATGGATCTAACAACGTAACCTCAAGTTGGACTTTGTCAGATACAAATGGAATCCATTTCACACCATCCCACTGTTCAATTGTAGCCTCGTAATGGATATCATCGGTAATCTTGTAAGGTCTTTGCTGATAAGTGGTTCCATCAACATGGGAATGAGAACTGTTTTTGATTCTAAGAACGTTTGTCTCACCAAATGTCCATTGGATCAAGGATTGGGCATTAACTTGTTCCAATCCTTCGTTAGAAATAAGCTTGGAATCACCAACCCATGACACTCTGGCATCGTTCAAACCTTGGAACACAGCGGCGAGGAAGCCCTGTTTACCATGGGTCCATGGATCTTCTTGCTTTGAAGGCTTTGTAAAAGAAGTGACTGGAGCAGAGATCAAAGGAGTCAACTGTGGGTTGTTTGAAAGCAAAGCAGCAGAACCTGAGTATTTGAACGAGTCAGATGATGGAACAATCAAAGAGTATTCGTCCCCTTTAACCGTAATAACGTTATCCAATCCGGATTCACCATTTGACTGGAAATGATCTATCAATTCCTGGCCCTTTGGAGATGGATAGATACCAAGCTCATTCAAGAAAGTTCTCACGGCTTCAGAGACACCCAATGGGGACGTGAACGCTAAAACGTCACCCCCAGCGTTGAAGAACTCAACCAACAGAGCCCCAGTAATGTCAGAGCCCAATCTTCTCTGCTTCGATGGCAGCAGGACAACGTGCTGGTACTTAAACACACCATTGTTTTGTAAAGAGATATCGCTCCCTGAATTAGCAGTTTCAACTTGGAATCCTTCATTCTCGAGGCGAGACACGATATCGGTATACGACTCCAATGGCGATAGCTTATCATCATAGACAAACAACACCTGAGATCCC
This sequence comes from Williopsis samutprakarnensis, assembly GCA_030569715.1. Taxonomy (NCBI): domain Eukaryota; kingdom Fungi; phylum Ascomycota; class Saccharomycetes; order Phaffomycetales; family Wickerhamomycetaceae; genus Williopsis; species Williopsis samutprakarnensis. Next base: position 56,645 of record JAJMLQ010000250.1, read on the forward strand.
TTCAAGGAAGAGGCAAGTGTCACATACACTTGCAATAGCAGCACCAGGAGTGAAAGCATTGTTAATTCCTCTTCAATTGGTAACAGAAATGCCTATTGAACCTCTTTAATCACGTTGATTGTTGTTTTATCACTGGTGCCACGTCTCGCTGAAAAAAATCCACACACCCATACAAAAAATTCAACTTCGCGAACTTGCCCGTCTTTCTACTCCTCGCTTCTCCATCAGCATTCAAAAACATTGAACGCTTCAACAGGCAAAGAAGATACACGTAGATTCACATAGAATGACACAAGAAGATCAATCACAGGAGTTCAAAGAGACATTTGCCGATGCCTTGAAACGTCTGAACGAAGGTGAGAGGAGAGCAGACGAATTGGAAAAGATGTTGGACTCGTTAGAGGAGCATCTGGATGCTTTGCTACAAGAGGCTGAAGACATTGCTCAACCTCAACTGTCGGAATCACAGGATGCAAAGAAATGAAGAGAGGTTTAGATGATAAACTCAGGGATATCGCTATCGATGAATGGGTTGATCTCCCTGTCAGGGTTCACCTTGGTCTTCCCCTCACTGGATGGAACAGTCACCTTGACACCTCCGTCTAACCACCATTTAACTCTGTCAGTGCTTGGAGGTGGTAGTCCATGGGCTTTTGACGTGTGCGATATCAATGGTGGTGGTTGTTGCTGTTGCTGTTGCTGTTGCTGTTGTTGTTGCTGTTGCTGTTGCTGCTGCTGGAGAGATGGTTGTTGATGTTGCAATTGCAGCTGCTGTTGTAATTGTTGATAATCGCCATTCTCGCCAGTGCCTATCGTCAACGGTTGACCCAAAAGTTGTAATTTCCTCTTCTCATATAACTCCTTTGTCAGCCTGTCTTGCTTCTTCTCATCAATTACAACCACCGTGACATCGAACGTTGCATACACAGGTCGATGATCTGAGAATTTAATACCTGGTGCGTCTCCGTATGATAACTGAGTGAGCGTACTTTCATGAGATTTGCTCAAGATTCGATCAGTCCATGCTGGAATACGGAACTTTTCACTCGTATCGTAATGAGAAGTTCCCTTGTTGAACTTGTAAGTTGGTGCGAATTTAATCTCCATCTCGTTAAAGTATGGGAACGATTCCCCTGAAATCATCTGCTTGTTCAACTGATCATGCTCAAATAAGACTGTGTATTGTTTTCTTTGGATTGCATCTCTGACTTGTTCGTTGTTAAGGTCAATTCTGTAGTTGAAATCACCAAACCATATCACTGCATCGTGGTCTTTAACAGTACGTTTACCCCCAAACCTCATGCTCTGTGCAATTGCCTTGTAGTCAATGTGTCGTTGTTCAACGTTTTCCATACCAGCTGCAAGGTGTGAACATATAAAGCACAATCTTGTTGATGAATAAAGGATACTGGAACCTATACCTCCTTTATTTGCAGCCATTCCAGCCATTCCAGTCTTCTTTAGAGATGATTCAACTTGTTTAACTTCATCGATTTGGTCCTCTTTGATAAATATCATAAGTACAATACCACCCAATTGCTCAGAAGAGACTAATGAATACCTGTTTCTTTGTCCAAGCGTCTTCTTCAATTTGTATTCCCATTTCTTCTTCTGTAAACTACTGGTGTTTAGCATTTGACTGGTTGTCAATTCAACAACTTCTTCCAGTCCAATAACGGCAAGGTCATATATCTCGTCTTGATGTGGGAATATCCATGACGATAGATCTTCATCCGTGGCTTCAGCGTTGACGTTAAAAGTACCCGTAAACAACCTGATAGTCTTCTTACTGGAATACTCCGATTTTCTCTTCAGTAATTCTTCACTGATGAAATCATGGATTGGATCAATTAGCCGTATATCGTTTGAAGCAACCCCAACGTACAGCTTTTTATCCTTACGCCGTATGGATTTCTCATAGATGTGAAGCAAAGCACTGTTGTTTTCATCCCATAACAAATTGTGCTTAACTATTAAATCACTTGAAAGGTGTAAGCCCATCTCTCGAAGCGAGATATCCATGACTTCCTTACTGATTACCTTTTCAATCATACCGGGTTTTTCAATCGAGTTTAAGGAGTTGATTCTAAAGATACCCAACTGCTTTCCAATGTAAACCTTTTGTTTGATGTCATAACAGAACGCACCAATCTCCAGAATGGCATCCTTCAAGAGATAGGTGAGCTTATGCGGCGACTTCTTCAACACATCTCTCGTTATATCTGCATCAATTAACGGAATCCCCTTCTTCTTTATATAATACTTGTATCGATTGCTTAGTTCCTCTTCACCAGCTTTATTCTTGAGTGCATTGACGACGTAGACTTGGCCGTGACTCGCAGTTATGGAACTGAAATGTTTATCGAAGCTCATCTCGTTAACTTCAGAGGTTCTAAAGAAACTTATCTTCTTGTTCTGTAGAAATGGGTTCTCGACGTCATAGAACAAGGGAACGTTACCTCTCAGTTGAGAATAGGAAAAGTAGTGATTCTTGTTATAGACCAACAACTCCGTTTCGATGAAGTTTGAGACATTGCCTTCTTCATCAACACCACCAATTCCAAAGGGTCCAGACAGTTTAGCACCAGATATCCTTGAGATCAACGTTATCAAAGAGTCATCGTCACCGTCAAGGGAAACGTTGAAAGTCTTGACAAACCCTCTGACGAGAAATGTCAAGAATTCAGATCTATCGAAAGCGTCTCTTTCATCCTGTGTGATTCTATTTCTGAAGGCTAAGAGCTCTCTGATCAGCGTACTGTTCCATAGATACTTCTTCTCGTAGTTGTTAAACATCTGATTATAATCTCTCTGAGCCAACCCACGTTCTTGTAAGACGTTCGTTAGATCGAAATCCCTCGAGTAGTGGAACCCCTTGGTAAACACTTTTTTGATCTTTGAGCATGGATGATCAATATCATACCTCTGAGTGGCATTCTCACTTCTGAACCTGTTTGTTACCAAGGAATCATACTCGGATGATGATAAGCAATAGAACTCCAAATCCCTTATCTTATACACAGCTTCTGAAGGACGTGGTGAGCCCACCTGGAGCTGCTCAGTGATCACTGCAAAGTACAACTGCTTCTTCGTGGACAATATCCCAATCAACCCATGGAACAACTGTGAAACAATCTCTGTATACCCTTCCAATGAAGAATGTGATGCTCTTTGAAAGTCGATAAGACATTCAGAAGGACCAACTGCTTGTAATGTAAGCGCATAATCGTTCGACACCAGTGCAAATGACCTTGGAGAGTTCCTAAAGAAGATCTTCATCGTTCTCCAAGCTTAAAACCGTTACCGCCCTATTTGTTGTCGATACCGCCGTTGTTGTTTATCGTGTTTATGCTCTTTGTTTACATTTCCCGTTACTGTGTTTTTCACTGCAACCTCGTACGCGACTCCAATATCTTCAAAGGCCCACACTACACCAATAGGGAGAAAAAGGACACTAAGAAGCCAATGGTGTCGTTATTTGACCAATTATGTATGGCATGCCGTCTTGGTGATGTCGATAGCGTCGATAAACTGCTACTGACAGGTGTTAACGTGAGTATATTGCTGAATCTTTGGCTCACAGGGATCTTTCTAACTGACACTCTTTCAGGTCAATGACGTTGATGAGTTCGATTATACTCCTCTTTATTTGGCTTCACTGTGTGGGCATGAACCTGTTGTAAGGTTGTTGTTACAAAGAGGTGCTGTGTGTGATACTGATAGATACGAAGGTGTTCGTTGTGTCTACGGTGCGCTGACTGACTCTATTAGAAATCTGTTGATATCGTTTGATATCTCAAAAGCCACGGATACAACATTGCCCTTTGCATCGCATCTTCGTTCTCTCTTGGAATCTGATGAACCCTTGACGAAGGACATTGTTCTCGAAGTTGGTGGGGCAGAACCTCTTAGACTCCATAGGTTTATGCTCAGTGCAAGAAGTCAGTACTTTAAAGAGAAGCTGTTGACTAAATGGAAGGACAAAACAGTCATCCGTTTAATGGCAGACTGTGATGAAGAGGCCTTCAGACTTGTTATGGGATATCTCTACCTGGCACATGACCCTTTCAAATTCAGAAGAGGAGATCAGAAGTTGGTGTTACGATATGCTAAAAAGGTTCAACTAACACAACTTGTTGAAAACTTACAGAACAATAACTACATAGTTGATCCAAAGAACTTTGCCAGGTTGATGAAAGAGTTACAATTGTCATTGTTGGAATCCGCAAGATTAGATTTCAAACACTTTGTTGAATCAAGCATTATCTCTAACAAGGTTGAAACCACTCAATCTGACATTTCAGATGATCAAGTTGAACAGTTAAAATCATGTTCAGCATTCCCCGACTTGATCTTTTACGTCACAGATGAAGAAACATCAACGTCCACGTACTATCCAGTTCATCGTTCCGTATTAATTCGTGATGAATACTTTAAAGTTATGTTCTCTTCTTCATTTTCTGAAGCACAGGAGTATTCAATCTTGGATGATTTACAAATAGTTGATAGATCGATTCCATTGAGCATACAACATTTCCCAGTGCCAAACCATTATATTGCAGAGATCGTGCTGAGGTTTTTATACTATGATCATACCGATATACCATTGAACCATGCTGTCGACGTACTCTTTGCTGGTGATCTCTTATTAAACGACAGATTGAAGACTATGGCAGCTGTTTCTATAACTTCATCTCCAGTTTTACCCGAAGGGTACGACCTCTATGATATCTTGAGAGCATCTTGGGAAACCAGGGTTGAACGCTTGGAGCACTTTGTCGCTAAGGAAATCGCTTCGAATCTAGACAAATTCATACAAGATCCAGAATTCCACGATATTGTCTTGGAGAGTGCACAGAGGATCACCGTACGTCAAGAGACTGATACGATTGAACTTATTGACGATATCAGATTCTATTTGGCAAAGAAATGGAACATTGATTTTGACGGATTATTCGAAGGCCAAAAGAACGATTTAGTCGATCAATTACCAGGTTATTCCAACTATGAAATGGACATGGCAAAGATTGAAGCACTTCTATCAGAGTTACAATTAGATGCATGATATTGTTTAAATTATTATCATGTTTATAACTTTGTATTACTACTGCATACAAGAGAGATATTGAGTTAAACAAAACACATGCAAAGGAAATCAAATGGCTCTGAACTTTTTCACAGGCTTCATTGATTTGTTCTTTAGTTTGTCTTCTTCTTGTTGGTCTTCTTCAAGTGATCTGGTAACCAGGAGCTGTCAATTTGAGCCGCACCTGTGGATTTTCCAGATGTTGCGGTTGGAGTAGCAGATGCAGTATAACCAGCATTCTTCAAGTAAGCAGCACCCCAGTTCAAATAGATGAAGTACACACCGACACCAAGAGTTGCAATGAGCAAAAGTTCCAAGATGATCATTTGAGGAGAAAAGTAAGATACCGGTGGATCTTCGACAACAGCAAGGACACTCTTAGCTCCAATCTTAGCCAAACCTGAACCCTTTGCAACGTACAAGAATGGAGTCAACAAAAAGTTACCAACAGGAACTTCAGCACCGAGGAATTGACGGAAACTACCGGTTTCACCTGTGTGTAAAGTGATTGGACCAACTTTGGCATCTGTAACGTTTGCAAGAACGTGACCGTCAGTTGGATCAGCAAAGTGACCACCAACACCAACAATATGAACGTCATTCTCCTCGTAATTCGTGAAGGTGTAGTTCAATGTGATCTCCTCACTTGTGTAGATCTCAATCAACCCGGTGTTTGGCTTACCCTCGATGATGTAGTCAATGTCAAACTTGAGGTCTGGCAAGTCCTCTTTGGCAACGTATTGACCTTTAAGTTCGCCCGCTTCAGGGTTACTGAGGTCGATCTGTGCAGATGTGAGGGAGAAGAGCGCTGTAGCAGCCACAAGGAGTTTAGAAAACATCGTCTCTATTGAAAACTTATCCAATTATTAGTTGTGGTGGTTAAAACAGATGGAAAGTCGGGGGAAAATGCACACGCTACGGATAAATTGTTCAAACTCGTCGCTTTGGAGATACGTGGAGCTAAAATTGCCATACAAGGTCAGAAGGCACTTACCCGGCCGTCATTGATGAAGGACACGAAGTGGGGGAGGGGAAAATGCACTTACCCGGCTTTCCGACTTAACCCTGGCGTTTTGTGTGTAGTGGGGTTATCAATGTTTACCATAGTTACTGGGGTAACTACATCTGTGTTTGTTATTTGTTTACAATTTCGCTCCAATCAACACTTGAAGTATCAGCACCACACGGTCAGTAGGCCGCTCAACTAGATTTTGTTCTTGAGATCAAGCCGTGGTGTGAATATAGACTTTCTCAACAGTGTGTTGTAGATTAGATGGGTTAATCAACATCAGTTGATGACGTATTTACCAGGTTCGATGAGTTTAATTGAGCGATCAGTATCTGGTACTTCGTCCTGTAGATGTCCAATCGCCAGGATGGCTCCAGGGTAATGTCTCAACAGCTCTTTACATTTCTGAACGGTATGTTCATCCATGACTGAAAGAGCCTCGTCCAAAATCAACAATTCAGGGTTCCTAACTAGCGATCTGATAAAGAGTGCCAACTTCTGATCACTGATGTTCAACTCCCTGAATGGGATATCAACTTTATCCTTCAGGTCAAACTCATAGATAAAAGTATCGATGATGTCCTTCTCTCTGGAGGATAACTTTGATTGTGGCATTATGGATCCAACTAAGAACCCGGTAGCAATTGTCTGATAGAGCGTATGATGGCCTGGGTAAATGGCGTGTAACTCTGGTGAGGTGAACCCAATGGAGTCATTGATGTCAAAAAAGCTTTGTTTACCAGTACGTCTTGGTACTCCATGCATGATGATTTTGGAATTCCAAGATTGGGGATGTTCACCTGTGATTAGCGATAGCAATGTGGATTTCCCAGTACCGTTGTTTCCTTGAATGTGCCATCTTTCGCCTGGCATCACTTTCCATCTCAGGTCTTTTAACACTGGTTGTCCTCTGTATGCAACTGATACGCCGTCAAATTCCAATAACGGCGTGTTTGAGTTCAACCGTTGCTGAGATTGCTCTATTGGGAAAAGCTTCTTGATTTTGGCAATACTTTCGCCTTGTACCTTTAACTCTTGTTCCTGCAGTCTCAATGCATCCTGTTTCAAATTCTCCACGTGTGGTTTCAGCTCCTGTGATGTTCCTTGCTCTACAATGCCTTCAGAATCGACAATGGCAATATGGGTGATCCAGTCAGGTACAGGATCCTGTACCCTAAGACCAAGTATAACATGAGGGTTTGGAGGCAGTTGGCCTAATACATCACATACAATCTCTGAAGCAGTGGGGTCTAAGCCGAGAAATGGATCATCGATCACCAACAATCGTGGCTCTCTAACCAACGCCCTAGCCAATCTTGCTCTTCTAGTTTGTCCGTTGCTTAACCCCAATGCCCACCTATCCTCCAATCCTTGGAGCTTGAACTTCTTGAACACTTCATCAACAAGCTCATAGTTGATGTGTCTATGGTTATTGACGTTACCAATGACGAATTTCCTTGTTGTTTGATCAAATTCGTCTTTGAAGAACTCGTAACGGGCAGCCAAATGAGCCGTTGGCAGTACACCTTTGAACTCGAGGAACTGAATAGCACTGGATGGCCATATTGACTTGTTCAGAAATGGATATACCCTCGATAACGGTGGCTCTGCGTTATACTGAGACGCCAAAACTTTCAACATCTGGGTCTTTGCAGGTCCCACAATAGCCCATCTCTCCGATGACTTAATACTAAAGTCCAAAGGTTTTGAGAAGATCCATTGAGACTTTGTACCTGCTTCCTTGAACAAAGCATTGGTCAGCTGAACCACTGTACTCATCTCTGTCTCTTTGGAAGGTGTTGTTGGTTGTGAACGGGACAGAATTTAATAATGGTTAATGACTCAGTTCGTTTAAAAGAGCTATCGGTGACTACCGAAGCACACAGTTCCGGGTATATTGGGAGATACACGGAGGTACACGGGGATACACGGAGGTACACGGGGATACACGGATATACTGGGTCGTAAGTTCCACCTCGAAAGAGAACGTGAAGCGATCCCCGAGCTCGCTTGAACTTTCCCTGGGTGTTTCCCTGGGCTCGTCTAAGCGATGTCAGTAAACTTATACATTGCATCTTCACAGCTTGGAGCACTTATATAGAGAAGGAGGATTCTTTCATCGTCCCGCAAGTCTTTTGCTAATATGAGTGTATCAAAGAACACCGAATCGTCATCAACTATGAGAGTGGTATCCGACGCACAGATCAACAAACTTCTTCTTCCTCTTAAGGCTGAAGGTGTGGAGGACTTTCAAAGGGTCCTGTACAAAGCATTGGCCAAATACCATGCTGATCCTACGTTGATTCCCCAGAGAATCGTTGTCAACAGACCGGAATTGGACGCTGCACACTTCTTCATGCCAACATTCTCAGACCGTGTTGGTATTAAGACTCTTGGTGGGTCAAAACACGGATTCGAAGGTGCAGTTATGATCATGGATGAGAATACGGGGATTTTAAAAGGTGTGTTGAGTGCTAGGGCCATAACAGGGTTTAGAACTGCTCTGTGCTCCACAATTCCGTTGATGAAGTTTATCGATAGAGATGTTAAGGACCAGGTTATCACTGTGTTTGGTAATGGACTACAGGCGTATTGGCATGTTAAATTGACGTTGGAATTGTTTCCATCCTATTTCAAAAAAGTTCAAATAGCCGTGAGAAGTTTCAATGATAAGTCCAATGAACTGCTACAAAGATTACAAAATGAATTTCCACAGTTGGAATCCACACTTGAAGATGAAAAAGAAGTTGATCTCTCAACTTCGAATGTCATCTACGGTTGTGTTCCATCCACTGAACCTCGTATCCTGTTCGACAAATTGGGTCTTGACAACCACAAGGTATTCATCTCCATCATTGGAAGTTACAAGCCCTATATGTTTGAAGTTGATGACAAGATTGTCCAAACTGCAATGTCAAATGGTAAAATCATTGTTGATTCGTATGACCATACCCTTCATGAAGCCGGTGAATTGATCAGAAACAACGTGACTCCTTACAACTGTGTTGAGATTGGAGAATTGGATGATCTGGCCCCAGAAAACATCAACGGTGGGTCAAATCTGACTCTTTCAAAAATTGTCGGGTTGGCAATTATGGATATCTCTGTAGGAAATGAGATCTTGGAAAGGGCAGAGAAGTTGGACATGGGAACCGTGGCTGAGTTCTAGTTACCCATCATATCTTATAACTAAAAAAAAGCCTAGATAGCTGTAGTATTATTCGAATACAATTGATACGTTCTGTACTTAGATTGTGAGTTTATAGAGTAAATATGCATCCTGTGTGGTAGAGGAAGTGGCTTTATCGGGCTGGCCGTGAAATTGGCCAAAGACACAATTATTATGGGGGGGGGGGTAAAGTCAGAGATTACATCTTCAGAAAAACAGTGTTAACACTATAAACAAGCCAATAAAGATGGTAAGCAATAAATCATTGTTCAATTGCGATATGGTCAATTGACTAACAAACCACTGATCAGTCTACAAATCTCTATTCGTTTTCCGAGGAGACATCTACAAAGCTTCGTAAATTTCGTTTTGCCAGTGCAAGAAATGATAACGTCCAGGCTATGGTTTATGCCATCGACAAGCAATCGTATGAGATTCTTGAAGATGCCAATATCGAGTCACCATTGAGCTCAATTGAAGAGCTTGTGGAAGAACTTCCACCGTCGAGTCCGAGATTCATAGTTCTTTCATACCCCTTGACCCTCAAAGATGGTAGAAAGGCATCACCGTTGGTTATGATCTACTGGTTACCACCAACTGCTCCACAATCGTTGAAGATGTTATACGCGGCTGCAGTGGAACTGTTCAGAGATAAAGCTGGTGTTTCAAAGTAAGTTGATCATAGATATTCAATTCGAATCATACTAACGTCGTCATAGGCTAATTGAATACACAGACGAAGAAGACTTTGAAGATATTGAAGACAATGTGCTATAACTACCCATTACACTTACGTCAGTTCAGAAACAGGTGTGTTATTGTTCCGTTCATAATGCCATTTGTTGTATGCCTTTTGTTGTACACCATATGTCCTAGTGAAGCCCTAATATAGATCACGTGATGTGTTTTAGAATATCCCCTGTAGCCCTGTGCATCCGCACACCACATAGTCGTCACGATGGAAAACTCGAACGAATTCACCGCCAGCGTTGGCGCTTGTGGCGCGGGAAACATGAAAAGCTGAAAATTTATCATCACTTTTCAACGTTAGACTACGTTACTGAAGGATCATCAACATCGTCAAAAATGGGTAGATTGCACTCCAAGGTACGTGAATGATGCCGTTCATGATCAGCAGACTCGAACGAGAGAGATGCAGAAAGTAAAGATACCAAGTTCAGAATTAAACAACCAAAGAGGGAAAAAACTAGCAATGACAGATAAGTTAATGAATATGGATCAATGTGGTTATCTAACGTTCAACTTACCCTGAGGGGTTGAAGGTGTGATTAGGATGGCGTGGCCTTTTGTTTGAAACTCTTTTGATTGGGTTGTTGATTCACCTGTCAGAGTTTTATATGCCATTTCCCTCCTAATCCATTGTGAAGTTAGATTTGCTGCTTGACACCAGTTTATATTATAACTATAACTGTTCTTCTAAGGGATACTGGAGGGCATTGCACTGTGGTTACACTGCAGATTTGCGGGCTCTTTCACTCCGATGAACTATCTGGTATCCAGTCGGGTCAGCAAGTTTAAGAGTTTCGGCTCCTTGCCAGACTTCCGATGCTTTTCAAAATGCTGCTCTCCCTGATGCTCAACAATTGGGGAGATCTGTGTGTATTGATATACTAACTGTTATTCTATAGGGTAAAGGTATCTCTTCTTCTTCTCTTCCATACTCCAGAAACGCTCCAGCTTGGTTCAAGCTCTCTTCTGAGTCCGTTGTTGAGCAAATCATCAAGTACGCCAGAAAGGGTTTGACTCCATCCCAGATCGGTGTCTTGTTGAGAGATTCTCACGGTGTTACCCAAACCAAGGTTGTCACTGGTAACAAGATCTTGCGTATCTTGAAGTCCAACGGTTTGGCTCCAGAGATCCCAGAGGATTTGTACTTCTTGATTAAGAAGGCTGTCTCTGTCAGAAAGCACTTGGAGAGAAACAGAAAGGACAAGGACTCCAAGTTCAGATTGATTTTGATCGAATCTAGAATCCACAGATTGGCTAGATACTACAGAACTGTCGGTGTTTTGCCACCAAACTGGAAGTACGAGTCTGCCACTGCTTCTGCTTTGGTTAACTAAGTTATTTCCATGTGTAATAAAATGGTTTAATTTTACTATCTAACTTTTTTCTTCTGATGACTATCTCTTTGTTTGTATATTACTCTTTAAAATGGTTATGTTTCGGTTTGTATCTATCAACGTAAGGCTGGCTTCACTCATTTATCATTGGATCCCTATTGATTATCCACTGTTGAACGTTGAACCTGGAATTTTTCATCGTATAGTCTAAAGGCAAAGACACCGAATTGTTTCAAGTTCAATGGGGACTTTTCGTCCTGAATGTCCTTAAACCCACTTTCATAAACGTTATTAGGATCCTTTGGCTCTCCAATGACTAAATCACCAACTGATGGAATTTCACCATGAATCTTTACACTAGTACTCGTAACAACGTTTCCCTCTTCTTCTGAATCGTCATCATCACCATAAGTCGGCACTGGGATTGGAATATCATCCTCAAATTCATCCTCTTGTGTCGATTCTCCATTTCTTAACCCGCCAACTGCTGATATCATCTCCAATAACTTTGTCTTGAGATCAAGCGCCGATGATTTTCCATCTACAGTGACGATAAAGGTCTGTTTCTTACGACAAACTTGTACTGAAACGCTCATTTTGGACTGTTCAGAGTTAGTAAAGGAATCTCACATCCATACACCGTGATAAATATCTCACCATTCTCCGTACTATTGGCTCTCTCTCTCTGTTGTAACAAGTTGTTCCATACGGTTGTGTTCTGTATAAGTGTACAACTTCTCTCCCACCACCCCCACGCACCCGAACATCAACAAAATTTATACATAATACACACACTTCATAGGCCATCAACGAAGAAAACACGAACGCCATTGAACTCGGCGGCTTCAACGTAGTGAGGGGTGAACTGTGTAATGGTTGTTCATTTCAGATCACTGGAGGCTCATAGAAGGTCAGTGCTTGAGCTTTATCGGTGTATCTTACGGCATTGTTCCCATTTACCGGGAGGTTCTTCTGTTGATGATGAACTCATCTCAAAGGTGAAGAGACAGTTTAAGCTTGGGAAGGCGCTTATGTCACCACGGTTGGTGAGGCAAAGGCTCACAGAGGGATATGAATTGGAGGCCAAGCTTCGTGAGGGGATAAATTCTGGTGAATTAGACCTTTTTGATGTGAAATCGATGTTCTCTGATGTGCCGGAGAGACGTGGCGGTAGAGTGCTAAAGAATCGGTTTGGACAGCCAGTGAAACGAGACTTGAATAATGAACAGGACTTGGAACGACAACAGATCCAATGCTATGTGAATCGGTATGTCCAGTTGAAACAGCGCCGTGGTGAATTGCCCAAATGTATCGACCCGTTGGTGATGGAGTCGTTGATCAAACCAGAGGCATTGTTCCACAGGGCCATGATGGACGTTGAGATTGCACGGAGGAAAATATCAAGAGGCCCATACCGTGTTCACGTATCAACGAGCTCCCGTGTACGGTTCTTGAGAGGGCCATGGATACAGCATCCACGTATTTCTTCCAAAATCTTACTACAGACTAAATTGGAGCAAGAATTGCTCGATATAACACGATACTATGAACAGTGGAAATGGTTATACGATAGTGAGACGAATTGGGAGTTATTGATGGGAACTGGACCTTGTGATTGGGGTCATGATGTTGAAACAACAGTCATCACTTTGTCTCAGAGAGTTGAATCTGTAAAATTGGCCTCAAGGAAGTACGCTGAGAACAAACTACCAGAAATGTTGAAGAGACAGCAGAGTGTTTCGGATAAGATCCATCTTCGTATGAGTAGGAGGTTAACACAACTATTGGAAGAATCCCAAGGTGTCACTGCCCATGAGGATCTGTTGAACGGGCCAACGCTTCGACAACTGGTGGAAAAGTACGGGTTCCTTTCAAGATGATCCGCCTAGCATATATCCATCGATGGCTTTACTCTGATCTTGTAAATATTCATACTTCTCCTGGGGAGTCATCCCGTCTAAATCGTCAAACCTGGTCATTGTAGGAGGCTCAGGTTGTTCATTCTCAACGATCTTGAAGTCCTGGATCATAGAATCCATCTGTTGGATCGTCTCGTCTTGTCTATCATCTTGTAACGTCAACGTGTTCATCCCGTTCAACACCTGTCGTAACGAAGCACCTCTATTCCTCTCCTGTAACACTTCCTCCAACAACGTGATACCGTTCTCGTATTCCATCGTACCGTAACTCTCCACTGTGACATTTGCACGTGCAAACAAAGCCTCTGGTGATAATTGTGCCTTATAGAACTCAGAGCATTGGAAATGGGTCTTGGTACAGTAGTACTTCAAATACTCATAGGGTAAACCAACAGAGGTTCTATGAAGTCCATGGGCTCTGGCCTGTTTCTCACGACACAGTGGGTATGCACATAGCTTGTTGATGTTTCTCTCCTCGATCAATTCGCCATAAACATCTCTTGAGAGGAACCTCGATATGAACTTGAGGAAATAGACATCGCAGTCATCGTCAGCAAGTACTTCCAACAAGATTAGTGTTAGCCTGGATGCCTCACCAGGTGTCAGCGTACCAGGGTGAGAAAACTGTAGTAGGTTCGATTTGAACGAGTCGATTGTTATTGTCATTATCTTGATGCTTTTTATCGTTTTCACCACCACGGGCTCGTTATGATCATCTGCTCCCCCTGTTGTGATGAGGTTATCTCCCTGGACCGATTCCGCTTAGGCGCGCGCTGTGTGGGAAAGGAAGTTCCACGCTTAGGCTCAACGGCGGTGAAGAGCCCACCAGATGGCTCTGCCGGCAGAACTTAGGTGAGAAACTCTCCGTTCAGAGCTCATACAATGGCTATAAAGAAGCCTACAAAGGAGAATAAAAGGCAGCCTACAAAACAAGCTACAAAGCAGCCTACAAAGCAGCCCACCACGGCGTACAACTTGGGCGGGCTCCTACTGAGAGAACTGGGTCTGGTGAAGAGATGGGAGGATGTGCAGAAACAACATGAACATGGTGCTGTTACAACAGATGAGCAACCACAGCTGATTCCACCGTCAGAATCGTTTGAACAGATTGTAAACATGGTGACGTTACCGTTCTATTTGGAGAACTTCATCACCTTTGGATTGTTGTCATGCCTCAACAGCTTCTTACGACTAGTTGTGGTGTTACCGCTGGAGATTACTGTCGATGTGATACTACTGATAGTGTCTATACGGGAGATGTTCATCATCAGATCCACGAGACGAGATACAAACCTCTTGAAGCATATCAACGTGAGCAATTTGGTCTTTGCCGCCTTGATATTTACCGTTATATTGTTCACGAACGTGGATACCTCCAAGATCTACCATACAATCAAGATTCAAAGCTCTATCAAACTGTACGTGATGTTTGGTGTGCTGGAGGTGAGCGATAAGTTGTTATCAACGGTTGGACAAGATCTACTGAACTATACGTTTTCACAGTCAGCTCAACAAGTATTACAGACTCTTCCTGGGTTTGTCAAGTTTCTTGGGTTTCTACTAGCAAGTTCATTGTATCTTTCAGCCCATACTATCGTGCTAGTGTATCAGACCATTGCCCTTAACGTTGCAGCGAATTCGTATTCGAATTCTCTGGTCACGTTACTTCTTTCAAACCAATTTGCAGAGATCAAAAGTTCTGTTTTTAAGAGATTGGATAGAGAAGGTTTATTCCAAATGAGTTGTGCTGATACCGTTGAAAGATTTCAACTGTTGATCCAACTGGGGATAATAGCGTTGAGGAACATGGTTCAGATTGGTTCAGACCCACTGAATTCGGGTCTATTGCCTAATGTAACAATACACGGTATAAACAAGTGGTTTGGAGTTGTTTTGGGACCAACTGCAATAGTCATTGGGAGTGAATTGGCAGTTGATTGGGTTAAACATTCATACGTTACAAAATTTAACAAGATTAGACCACAGGTGTATCAGAAATATTTGGATGTGCTATCACAGGATGTTGTTAATAACTTCAAATGGAGATTCGCTAGTGGTTCCACTGACAGGATTCAACAGAGATTGGGTATCCCGTTACCTGCACTGTTCACATTATTCGTTGTCATGACAAAGGATTCCATCGTAAAGTTGTTCTATTCAGACGGTGCATCTTCTTCGCCGGTGTATCCAAATGTTGCAATTGGTGTTGTTCTGTATGTATTGCTACTCACTTTAAAGTTACTATTAGAATTGGCACTGTTAAAGAGATCCAATACCATTTTGAAGTCCAAATCATCATCAACTTCAACTGATCAATCCGATTTTGTTCCTGGTATTGCATCCGGAGGACACGGTGCGATGGATCAAAGGGCCATAGATAGCATATGGGAAGGTGAGTCAAAATCAACCTCTCATGAACGAAAGGAGAAAAAGGGTCTCAATAGTGTTACCCGTTATAGAATGGTGTCCAAACGTATATGGTAATCGTTACCGTGGTAACCTTGGTTTAAAATGGTAACCATGGTAACCAAACAAGCAACAAGTTGTACCACCAAGTAGCTCATCACATAGTGCGCGTACCGCAAAGCAAATGGTGCCACAAAGGTCGCCCAATGAAAATTTTGGGAAATGTCAACATTCTTCATAATAAAGAGCAAAAAGTAGCCATACAAACAGGCAATACAAAGCAGGTTTACAGCAATGGTCCCAGCTTCATCGCTTTCCAGATCGAAGTTTTTCTTCATGCGCAATGCTTCTGTGCTGAACACGGTAAAGACATCTGCGGTGAAGAAGAACTTCACGTTGGCTCCTACGATCAATACGAAATCCTCAGTGCTTTCAAGATTATTACCATCGAGTCGTAAAATCAGTGCCTTCACCTCTAAGCGTCAGTTCTCAACCTCCTCGGTATGGAGAAATGTTGCTACAGCCACGCTCAAAGAAGAGCCTGTTACCAAGACAAGAAAGAGAACTCTGATTAACTCTTCGAATACCGTTGCTTATTGGTTGTTGGGGACATCTGGTCTTGTATTTGGTATCGTTGTCCTTGGAGGATTGACCCGTCTTACCGAATCTGGGTTGTCCATTACTGAATGGAGACCTGTGACTGGAGCGCTTCCTCCAATGAACAAGCAAGAATGGGAGGAAGAATTTGCCAA
Organism: Williopsis samutprakarnensis; assembly: GCA_030569715.1. Taxonomy (NCBI): domain Eukaryota; kingdom Fungi; phylum Ascomycota; class Saccharomycetes; order Phaffomycetales; family Wickerhamomycetaceae; genus Williopsis; species Williopsis samutprakarnensis. Next base: position 73,070 of record JAJMLQ010000250.1, read on the forward strand.
GTACAAGGAATCACCAGAGTTCAAACAGTTGAACTCACATATCACTTTGGAAGAGTTCAAATTCATCTTCTTCATGGAATGGGCCCATAGACTCTGGGGAAGAGCTATTGGTGTTGTTCTGCTGGCTCCAGCGGTTTACTTTGCAATGAGTAGAAAGACATCTCCTAGGATCAACAATAGATTGGTTGTATTGACATTTTTGCTCGGTTTACAAGGAGCCATTGGATGGTGGATGGTTAGATCAGGATTAGATCAAGAACAACTTGACGAGAGAAAATCCAAACCAACTGTGTCACAGTACAGATTGACGACTCATTTGGCTGCTGCGTTTGTTCTCTATTCTGCAATGATCTGGACTGGATTGGAGATTCTTAGAGAAAACAGATGGGTTAAAGACCCTAAGAAGGCCCTGGAGTTGTTCCAAGAGTTGGATAACCCTGCTTTGAGACCTTTGAGAAGATTCTCCATGGGACTCGTTGCCTTGACATTTATCACCGCCATGTCTGGTGGCTTGGTTGCCGGTTTAGACGCTGGTTTAATCTACAACACCTTCCCGCACATGGGTGACAACTACATCCCATCAAAGAGAGAATTATTTGACGATAACTATGCCAGAAAAGAGGATAAATCTGATAAATTCTGGAGAAACATGCTTGAAAACCCAGCTACTGTCCAATTGAACCATAGAATCCTAGCCACCACTACATTCTTTGCCATCTTGGCCACACATTTGTACGCCAACAGAGTGAAGCATATCATTCCAAAGGCTGCCAACAAATCCTTACATACCCTTATGGGATTTGTCTCTCTACAGGTCACATTGGGTATTTGTACTTTACTATGGCTTGTTCCTATCCCATTGGCATCTGCACATCAGGCGGGTGCATTGGCATTGCTCACAAGTTCTTTGATATTTGCCTCGAGACTTCGTCAACCAAGAGCACAGATTAGAATCTTGACATCTGGATTGTACGCTCAATACTTGAAATCCGCAAAGGATGGTGGATCCAAAGTGCTGTCTGAAGTGAGCAAACTCGCCAAATGAAATCATGAAATACGGGTTTGTAAAGGATTCTCTTGTATATAAACACTTTATTGAATACACGTGTACTTAATAATTGACTGATGAATGGAGTAATTCCATTCTCATATTGGCCTTTATATAACTGAAGGAAGAGTTCGTCAATGCCGCGAATTTCTCCTTTGCCTGACGCTTTTGAAAGCTTTTCGAACAAAACATCATCAACAATCATACACTGTATAGCATAAGGAGACTGGGGTAATACAACCATGCTTTTCCTCTCTTTTTTCAAAACACTTGTGGATCGTGAAGTGAGTTTTATACTCTGTGGTGTTAATTTATGGGAGTGTGTGTTCTTTTACTAACGCTTTTTTCCGCAACTTTCAAATAGATTACCGTTGAAGTGAGTTCTAAACAAGGCAAAAGGTATTGTGTGTATTGATTCTAACGACTAGGACAGTTGAAAAATGGTATTGAAATCACGGGGACGCTGAAGACTGCTGACCAATATTTCAACTTGAAGCTGGATAACATCAGAGTTGCAAACGAGGCCAAGTTCCCACATCTTAGTGCTGTGAAGAGTATATTTTTGAGAGGTTCCACGGTGAGATACGTCTATATGAGTAAGACTGACGTTGACACCAATCTATTACAAGATGCAGCTAGAAGAGGTGAGTATTTCATCGCCGTCTTAAGGATGATGGTCCATGATGTTCTTTCTTTCTCTGTCTTACTAACAGTTTTCCACCAAAACAAAATAGAGGCCATGGCATCTTCTGGTAAACAAGTACTCGGTCGTTGAAGTGTTATACTATTTGTAGGGTTAATGTACAGCAACTGTGTTATATACAACGGTGTAATGGTGGGTATTCTGCTGTAGTAGTAGTTGTAGTAGTCGTAACGGCGAGATTAATCAACGCCATGGGAGAATCAGTTTAAGCCTATAGTCCCATCACGTGAGCCACTCCCAATAAGGACCAAATAATTTCCAATTTTTGCGCTGTAATGGCTCTTTTAGTGGAATGGCGTCCGTTTCTGTTCCGCGAAAACGCTCAGCTTGTCTGAGTGTTGCCCATTGCCAGTTTCCAGTTGAGGTGTCCTGGTTCGACTTTTGCGGATGGTGAAATTCTCCCGCTGTGAGTAATCCAGCTTGGGAGCACCGAGCAATGGCCAGTAGTACCGCCAAAGGGGAGTCAATCCAGCATGGCACTACTGCCCGTGAAGGGGCGGTCAGGATTACACCAGGCTGAGGTGTGGGAACGCGGAAAGGACGTGAAACCAAATTTTTTATACTGCTTTTTAGAAGCTGTCATCGAGTTGTGTTGGTGATGTTCTGTCTTGTTTTTTTTTCCATGGCCTAATGCTTAAGTAAACAACAAACTTGTTTATCGCTTAGAAGCTCCTCGCTCTATTCCGCCATGTCCAAGGAACGATCCGTTAAGGATAAGAAGCTAGTAACGCTTTACGATGTGTGTGATAGGGATCGACAACTGAAATATTTAACTCTTGGACCTGATGAGCTACTTGCAAAGAATCCTCGTTCACCGTCTATAATCCCCGTGAGACATCGGTCTAATGATTTCAAACTACCTGATTCGGAACTTTTGAAGGTTATACATTACTACGTTGCTAAGAAGTATCCAGGTAAAAGACTGTTGTTTGACGAAACCGCACTATTAACCATGGGGTTTTTAGTTGAGGATTGGATCGAGAAGAGCCTCAACGACGATGCCCATAACGTTTATAGTGACGTCACGAAGAACCATAGACGTAAGCGGTTTAAAAAGGAAGATAAGACCCATCATGGCTCATGAAGTGTCCGTTATCCTCAGGTTTCAACTCGGAGATGATCTTGAGCTCACGTTTCACCGCCTCTTCGATGCTTAGGTTCTCCTTTGTAACGTACTTAATGAAGGCTTCATCAGGAACGAAATCCGGTTTGATGCTAACGTCATCGTTTGGTCTGTCTTTCTCCTTGGTATCTATCAAGCCAGGGTGATAGCTTATAACGATGAAATTCTCAGGTTTCAACTCATAGCTCAGTTCCTTGCTCAGCATGTTCATCGCAGCTTTGGAAAGACAATAAGGTGCACATGGATATGCACTGGTAAGGAAATATGGGAACTCTGAAACTGAACCCATGATACTCGACTTAAAGATGATCTTTCTGGACTTGGACTTCAACATGTATGGCTTGATGATCTTCAACGTCTCAATTGGACCCAACGTGTTCACCTTGAAGAAACTGAGGTATTCATCTTCTGTACTGTTCAGAACGTCATTCTTTGCATTGTTCAAAGCTGCATTTGCGATGAAAACATCAATGGTACAATCCATCTTCTGCAATTCGGTCGCCAATGTAACCAAACTCTGAGGATCGTTATAGTCCAACTTGAGCACGGTCAACTTGGGGTTTCTCGTCACCATAACCTCCGGGATGTTGTCCAAATGACGGAGTGTCGCAATCACATGGTTATCACCAGATTCAAGCAGTTGCTTAACCAATTCACGGCCAAGTCCCCTATTAGCCCCGGTAATAAAGTAAGTTGGCATTTTGGCTCCTTGTCTCTGTTCTCTGTCCTGTCTTCTCTGCGCGTTCTGTACTTCTAGACGAATGTACCCGTTGTCGTGGTGTGCTGGTTTACCAAATCTCAGCTGGGAGATATATGCTCAAACTGTTACTTCCCGGAGTGGCAGAAGTCAAGAGGATAAAGAGAGAAACGAAACCGTACGGTATTAAATCCCACACAACGTTACCTTCTTCCCCGTGTTGCTTGGATTTGGTATGTGCAGTACTTATTTCCTCGGCGGGGGGAAACAGAAGGTTATATGTCACCACGGTAACACTCGTACGTTTCCTCTCATCAAATGGGAGGACAGTTTGGTGGGAAGGGGTTGAAAGTTACACCTGTGGGCATTCGCTTATGGTGTGACGGTGTAAGGAATCGTTGAACAAGCACTACGGTGTGAAGACCCAGACGGTTAGCGATATACCAATAGCACTGCCTAATGGACTTCTCTTCCTTTTCTCCCTCCATCCCGCAATGATTACGTAATACTTACGTAAGCGATGAGATGTGTCCCCTGCCACTCGTTTCCCAGTGTCTCGAAAATTTTTCAATCCCGGCAAAGATAGTGAGAAATGACCCAATGTTCCAGTGCAAGAATAACAGCCGGAGCCTGTACTTAGTAGCTGTTTTGTTCCCTTCCAGAAGATTGTTTGCCATGGGTAAGAAGAACTTTAGAGGCAGAAACTATAAAGGAAAGAATGCCCAACGTACCAACGACACTGAAAGTGGGTGGGCAGAGATCAACAAGGAGAATGAAAAGTGGGAAACCTTTTACAAAGCTCAAAACCTGCTCTCAGAAGAGGAATTCGCAGAGTTCAAAGAGTCTTGCAAAGTCCCATTGCCATTGACGTTTAGAATCACAGGTTCGAGAAAATATGCGAAGGAGATCCTCGATATCTTCAAAGAGAGACATCTGAAGTACTTGCACGATTTGCAATTTGAAGGTGAACATCTTCCACAACCAAAGGCATTGGCCTTCTATCCAAACGAATTGGCATGGCAAGTTGATGTTGCTAAGGGAATCATTAGAAAAAATCCACAATTTGCGAAATTGCAACGTTTCTTGGTGATTGAGAATGAAGTTGGTAACATTTCTCGTCAAGAGGCTGTCTCCATGATTCCTCCATTGGTGCTCGACGTCAAATCGCACCATAAAGTGTTGGATATGTGTGCTGCTCCTGGGTCCAAGACTGCTCAACTTATCGAATCATTACACGCTGATACCCAGTTTCCAACTGGGTTTGTCATTGCTAACGATTCCGATTTCAAAAGAGCTCACATGCTGGTGCATCAAGTCAAGAGATTGAACTCTCCAAATATGGTTGTTGTCAACCACGATGCCCAAATGTTCCCAAAGACATACCTCGACAACCAAGTTGTAAAATTCGACAGAATCTTGTGTGACGTTCCATGTTCAGGTGATGGTACCATGCGTAAGAATGTTCAAATCTGGAAGAAATGGTCTATTGGCGATGGCTTGGGTTTGAACAAATTACAATTCAAAATCCTACAACGTGGTATCAACCTCTTAGCTAATGGTGGTAGATTGGTGTACTCGACATGTTCTTTGAATCCAATGGAGAACGAAGCCGTTGTTGCAGAGGCATTGAGAAAGAACAAGGACATTAGATTGGTAAAGACAGAATTGCCTGGTCTTAAATCTGCAAAGGGTTTGAAGACATGGAAGGTGATTAAGAGAGATGGTACTGAAGCTTCAAAGGGTGAGGATGCCAAATACGGTGATGAACTTTTCCCACCTTCCGAAGGTGAAGATTTCAACTTGGAAGACTGTATAAGAGTCTATCCACATTTGCAAAACACTGGAGGTTTCTTCATCACCGTTTTCGAGAAGGTTGACAACACGGAAGATGAGCCATTGGTTAAGAAGCAAAAGACAGATGACAACTCCACTTCAACAACACCAGCTCCAAAGAAAGAGAGGCTTTCTACACAAGCAGGTGATGGTAATGAGCCATTCAACTTTTTACCATCAGACCAAGAAGAGTTGAAGAAATGCTGGGAATTTTATGGTATTGATCCAACCGATTCTAACATTGTCGACTGTTGCTTTGTTAGAAACGCTACTGGTGAACCTTCAAGAATCATTTACCTTTCAAACCCAACGTTGAAAGACTTCCTCGTGTCTAATGAGGAGAAATTGAAGATTGTCCATTCTGGGTTGAAATTTTTCGTATCTCAAAGAACCGATCTTGTTTGTAAATGGAGAATTCAATCTGAGAACTTACCAATCATCAAATCCAAGCTCAGTGATGCTCGTGTCATTGAGTGTTCTATGGAACTTTTCGAAAAGTTGCTGAAAGAGGCCTTCCCAAAATTTGAAGAATTGGAGAAAGATGAGCATGAATTTGCTTCAAAAGTATCCCAAATGCCACAAGGTTGTGCATTTGTCAAGATCAATCGTGGAGATGAACTCGAAGAACTGATCTACCCTATCTGGGTCGGTAAAAACTGTATCAACTTGATGCTGAGTAAGAAGGAAACATTTGAGGTTTTATACAGGGTGTTTAACATCACCACCGAGGCCAACCAGGAGTACAAGCAAGGGCCAACTTTACAGAGCTCCACTGCTATTATTGGTGAAAATGCTGCTGATAGTAATGAACAAGCTTCAGTGGAAGCTGAACAGTAATTACTACACTGCTAATGCAATATGGTATCCGTGTTTTTTTCTCTCTCTTCTAGTTCCTAACAGTAGTTAAATCAAGACATGGACTTTTCTTTGATACTTCTTAACAAGTCATTTGATTTCTTTTCATTCTTCTCCAAGATTAGACTCTTTAGACATGCATTCTCCAATTCCAGTTGATTTATACGCTCGTTGTAGGAAGCAACTCTATCGCTCAACAACTTGACATTACGCTCCATCTCTTGCTCTTTCAATTTCTTCTTAACTCTGAATCTTGCAGATGCCAATGTGTTACGTTTCTTCTTATCCTTTTCTACCTCATCGTGTGTTTCTATTGAACGTTTCGTCGTCTCTCGTTTCTTCTCCCGCGACAGTACCTCCTGTTGGTCCGTCTTCACCACGGTCTTCGTAACGAAGTCCTGTTGTGTGAAACTTGTGGAGTTATAAAACTGTGTCAAGTTCTCAGGTAACTCTGACGGTATCTCTGACGGTATCTCACTGTTTAGATCGCTCGCGTTAATCTCTGGAACCGACACTTTGATCGAAGAATCGGACTGGAATTGATCAAAGTCAAAGAACGTTGAATCCATAAATGACTCGAGATCGTTACCGCCGCCATTGTTCAAAGCCACTGATGGCACTTCTTCGAGGTTCAACTGTGATATGTAATCCATGATTTGTTCTCTTCCTTATGAACTGTTCCTTACAATGTAACTTATATCAGCTCGTTCCGCCTATGAACCCAGAATAGCTGTAAATGTCAAAGAGAAAAGGAAAGAGTGGTAGCAAAGAATTGTGGCTCACCTTTTTTTTGCAGAGCCTCGAGACGGTGGCCTTGTTGAGTTTTTTTTTTTTTTGCTTTTGCTCCGGCCGCCTGAAAAACTTCCCGGTTTCGGAGTCAAAAAAAGGGTTAACGGGCAAAATTGCGGTGGGATTATGAAACCCAAACAGGAAAATTAAACCGGCTTACGGATACTGGGAAGAGAAGCATTTTGTATGGTGATTTATATTAGAGAAAGAGAAATGGTGTATTCTTTTAAAGGGGAATTATAGGCAATTCCAGTCAATTATACGATGTTTATATACCTTGAGTTCGATTGTTCTTATAGCTCTTGATGCTGATGTCTCTGGTTGTTAGGGCCTTTGGTTGTTAGGGCCTTTGGTTCCCCATTCTAGGTTGTTGAAGCCGATAATGCACTTGACTCCGGTTGATTTGTAATCCTCAAGACGAAATGCCATTATCCAAATTTGCTGATTAAGCGATCCAGTTAAGTCATTGGGGCATCTCCTTATTGGCTCAATCAATCGTTCCGAACCGTTAGATAAACGATAACGGAATGAGGCCCTTGCATTAACATCGTATTCCTCTTTCGTGCACGGCAACTCGATACTGCGTTGAGGTCCATCCAACTCTTTCGTCACCACCGCTAAAAGCGACATATGGCATCGTGGTGTTTGGATGTACGTTTTGTCCTTAAAAGGCATTTTGATTACGTAAGCGCTTACATAATGTATCGGTACGTGCAGCACATGCGCGCCATTGAGGCGCGTACTCCAAATGTAAACAACACTTTTCTATCCGATGGTTGATTCAATCACTTTACAACCGGTATCATTCCCCCCCTTTATAGGATAAAGAGATGGTTGATAACACCCATTCACCAAGTACTGAGGACTCTGTCACCGCTGTTGACTACCTATCGTCGCAACTGAGCTTGGAAAGAGAGGCAAGAGACCTCATGCCTTATGATCCAAAAGTGTGCAGTTACACGATGGGACCTACCAGACAACAAGTTTACGCATGTTTAACGTGTCTGGAGAAAACAGGTATCCCCTCTGGTGTTTGTTACTCGTGCTCAATCCAATGCCATTCGGATCATAATCTGGTGGAATTGTTCACCAAGAGAGATTTTACCTGTGATTGTGGAACCACTAGAACTAAATGGAGTTGTTCTCTAAGAGATGGTGTTGATGATGATATTCCAGAGAGTTTGAACAGGTATAATCATAACTTTAGGGGTAAGTTTTGTCACTGTGAAAGGGACTATAACCCTATGGAGGAGACTGGAAATATGTTACAATGTATTTTAGGAGATACATGTGACGAGGATTGGTTTCACGATTACTGTATTATGGGATTACCAAAATTTGATCCTCCATCTACTGAGGAGAACGATAAACAAGGTGTCAATGTACTGGATACATTGGGTGAGCCAGGTCTTGATGCTGAAACGACGAATAACAATGGAAATGAAGACAAAGAACAGATAATTGATGGATTCCCAAGATTGGAAGATTTTGACTGCTATGTATGCTGGAAATGTGTTTCAAAGCATCGTGACTTCTTCGAGAAGATCAAAGACAATACAGATATTGTCGTAGATACGTTACAGAGGGTTGAAGCACCAACAATTTCAGAGCGTAACGACAAGATCAAAGAACAAAGCTCATTTCTAAACGCTTTAAAGAAACGCAAGATGGAGTACGAATACTCTGTTTTCCTCAAATCTCAACATGAATCACATTTTAAAGCGTTATACGATGCAAATCAAAACGATAAGGCAATTCACAAGTTTCTGGATGAATTCCAGTTCTTGATGAAGGATGACCCGGTATATGAGCCACCACAGGATGATGACGATGGTGGTTCATCTGTTTATGATCTGGGTACGAAGGCAATCAACTCGCTTCCAAGGGAAAAGGCAATTGAAGGTGTCCAAGTCTTTGAAGATATTAAAACCAAATTGAAGGATTTCTTAACTCCATTTGCACAGGATGGTAAAATAGTCAATAAAGAAGATATACAGGGGTTCTTTGAGAATTTGAAAAAGGCACCCAAAGGTTAACTGTCATATTCTTTGAAGTACTGGTCTATAGTGTTATAAACGTCAACGTGTAACACCTCTCCTTTGAAGATCAATGATCCCTTTTTAAAGATCTCAGGCTCATTGTTGTAGTTGATTTGGAACTGTGAGAACAAGATCTCATTCTTATCACTGCTGAGAGTTCCCATGAGCCTCTGCTCTGCTTCTTTGGTTGTCATTCCACCTTTCAAAACCAAATTCCAAAACGTTGTATTGTACAAGTTGTTTATATGGGTGTCGACATATCTCCAACTTAGGTAATCCTTCACTGTCTGTAAGTTTGGATACACAACAGCTCTTCCATCAAACGTTGGCATGTGCTTAATCTCCAAGGGCGTATCTGGGAAGAACTTGGGCCAAAGTTGAACGTAATGTGCTGTATACGTTGAGACAAAAGTGGAAACCAACTTGGATTCTCTCCTGTTGAACAAATCACACTCCTTTCTAAGAATAAAACTGTACTCATCCGACTCTCCAAAGGCAACCATAACGTCTTTAATCTGCCTGGTGACATTCAGAGCAGCAGCATTGGCCAACTTCAACGCTCTAATGTCATTCGGCTTGACAAAGTTATAATGGTCAGTGAACTTGTGGAACCCTCGTCCATCAAGACGAATTACAATAAAAGTCTCCGGAAGAAGCAAATTATCGCGCTCGAACTGTTTCACGTACTCAAACCTAGACTTGGCCATTTGCTCTGTAGACAACGATGATGATGATGATGATGATGATGATGATGATGATGATGAACTGCACTTGCCAAATAAAAAAAACGGAAACCAAACAAGAAAGATTGTTATATATATAAAAAATCCCCCTCGAACCAGGACTGGGACGGTCGTGGCCCAAACCGATGACCTGGTACTGCTTACGTAAGGATCCATCGGGTTAAGAAAAATTTTTTTTTTATTTTCTTTTTTGCCTAAGCGCCAGGACGCTGTTTGTTTCAATGTTTTGAATTCATTTACTTTCCAATCACTTCATTCCAGTTCATTCCCACAAGGTTGATTTAAGACGCTATGGGTGTTCAATATAGAACTGCTGACTTCAAGACGTTGGAGCGTGAAAGACGTTTCCAGAACCCTCCAAAGGATAAGAGCGCCTTCCCTCTTTTAGAGGAAGCGGTGAGACCTCATGTTGGTTCCTTCAATGCGTTAACGGAAGGTACCGGTGGTGGGTTGTTGAACCTGGGTGTTAAGGATATCGGCTATAAGACGATCTTCGACTCGAATGACACGGATAGATTGGGTAACAAATTGAGAATTCGGGTGGAATCCGTTCAACTTGCAAAGCCTCAAGTGCCTCCTAATGACAAGCTCAGCGTTGACAAGAAGATCTGGCCATCGGAGGCCAGAGAGAGAATGATCAGTTATAGGGGTAAGCTTCTGCTGAAGGTATGCTGGTCTGTGAATGATGGTGAAGAGATCAGTGAGATTAGAGACGCTGGTCAGGTGCCAATCATGCTCAAGACCAACAGATGTCACTTGGAGAATCTTTCACCGGCTCAACTCGTCAACCATAAGGAGGAGTCCGACGAATTGGGTGGCTATTTCATCGTGAACGGTATTGAGAAGCTTATCCGTATGCTTATCGTGCAACGTCGTAACCATCCAATGGCTATCATCCGTCCTTCCTTCACCAATAGAGGTGCAGCTTATTCTCAATTCGGTATCCAAATTAGATGTGTCAGACCGGATCAGACTTCCCAGACAAACGTGCTACATTACTTGAACGACGGTACTGTTACTTTCAGATTCTCGTGGAAGAAGAACGAATATCTTGTTCCTGTTGTTATGATTTTGAAGGCCCTTATCGAGACCAATGACCGTGAGATCTTTGACGGTATCGTTGGTTCTGACATTGAAAACTCGTTCTTAACAGATCGTTTGGAATTGCTCTTGAGATCTTACAAGTCTTACGCTTTGAGATCAAACAAGCAAACCCTGGCTTACTTGGGTGATAAGTTCAGAGTTGTCTTTGGTGCCACTCCTGACGTTTCAGATATCGACGTTGGTAAAGAGGTGTTGCAAAGAATTGTCCTTGTCCACTTGAAAGACAACAGAGACAAGTTCAGAATGCTCTTATTCATGATTAGAAAGCTCTACACACTTGTCGCTGGTGACTGTGCACCAGATAATCCAGATGCTACTCAACATCAAGAAGTCCTTCTCGGTGGTTTCCTCTACGGTATGATCATCAAGGAAAAGATTGAAGAATACCTCAACAACTTCAAGCTTCAGGTCCAATCTGATTTGAACCGTGGTACCGCAGTGAACTTCAACGATAGAAAGTACATCACGAGGGTATTCTCAAGAATTAACGAAAACATTGGTCAGAAGTTGCAATACTTTTTATCCACGGGTAACTTGGTTTCGCAATCCGGTTTGGATTTACAACAAGTGTCTGGTTATACCGTTGTTGCTGAAAAGATCAACTTTTACCGTTTCATCTCGCATTTCAGAATGGTCCATAGAGGTTCTTTCTTTGCTCAGTTGAAGACGACAACTGTTAGAAAACTGCTTCCAGAATCTTGGGGGTTCCTCTGTCCTGTCCATACTCCTGATGGTTCTCCGTGTGGTTTGTTAAACCATTTTGCTCACAAGTGTGCCATTTCAACTGAAGAATCTGACGTTTCAGGGGTCCCAGATGCTCTTTCAGCACTCGGTGTATCACCAGCTCATACCTTTGCAGCTGGTCCAGACGTGTGCTGTGTGCAACTCGACGGTAAAATTGTCGGTTGGACTACCCACCAACAGTCAAAGGTCATTGCCGATACCTTGAGGTTCTGGAAAGTGGAAGGAACCCATAACTTGCCTTTGGATCTGGAAATTGGCTACGTTCCTCCATCAAGTAAAGGTCAATATCCAGGGCTGTTCATCTTTGGTGGTCGTTCCAGAATGATGCGTCCTGTTCGTTACCTACCGTTGGATAAACAGGACATTGTTGGTCCATTCGAACAAGTCTATATGAACATTGCCGTTACACCTGAAGAAATTGAAAATAATGTTCATTCGCATGTTGAATTCACCCCTACAAATATTCTCTCCATCTTGGCCAACTTGACACCGTTCTCAGATTTCAACCAATCTCCAAGAAACATGTATCAATGTCAGATGGGTAAACAAACCATGGGTACCCCTGGTGTTGCTCTTGTGCATAGATCTGATAACAAGTTATACAGATTGCAATCTGGTCAAACTCCTATTGTTAAGGCAAACCTGTACGACGAATACGGTATGGATAACTTCCCTAACGGTACCAACGCCGTTGTTGCTGTCATCTCCTATACCGGTTACGATATGGATGATGCGATGATCATTAACAAGTCTGCTGATGAAAGAGGCTTTGGTTACGGTACAGTGTACAAGGTGGAGAAGGTTGATCTTGGTCAATCCAGGCGTCGTGGAGATCCTATCACCCAGCACATCGGTTTCGGTGCTGATGAGTGGCCTAAGGAGTGGAGAAAGATCTTGGATACCGATGGGTTACCAATGATTGGTAGTAGAGTCGAAGAAGGTGATCCAATTGTCGCTTACTACGATGAAACTATTGGGAAGACCAAGGTCAAGACGTACCACTCGTCCGAAGGTGCATACATCGAAGAGGTTAAGCTTCTTGGTGACGAAGGTAACGATCAAGAGTTCCAACAGCTGACCATCAAGTACAGAATTACTCGTGCTCCATTGATTGGTGACAAGTTCTCATCGAGACACGGACAGAAGGGTGTTTGTTCTAGAAAATGGCCACAGGTTGACATGCCATTCTCTGAAACCGGTATTCAACCTGATGTCATTATCAACCCCCACGCTTTCCCATCTCGTATGACCATTGGTATGTTTGTTGAATCCCTTGCTGGTAAATCCGGTGCCCTTCATGGTATTGCACACGATTCCACGCCATGGAAGTTTAGTGAGAACGATACACCAGCGGATTACTTCGGTGAGCAACTGCGTAAAGCTGGCTATAACTACCATGGTAATGAGCCTATGTACTCCGGTGCTACTGGTGAGGAGTTGAGATGTGATATCTACATTGGTGTTGTCTACTACCAAAGACTTCGTCACATGGTTAACGATAAGTTCCAGGTTCGTTCTACTGGTCCTGTTAACTCGCTCACCATGCAACCTGTTAAAGGTCGTAAGAGATCCGGTGGTATCCGTGTTGGTGAAATGGAGCGTGACGCCCTTATTGGTCATGGTACTGCTTTCTTATTACAGGATCGTCTTTTGAACTGCTCTGATTACACGCAAACCTCCGTCTGTCGTGGCTGTGGATCTCTGCTCTCCACTCAAACATCCGTTCCTAGAATTGGTTCGGCTGCAACTGTCCGTTGTCGTAACTGTTCCGCAAAGTTCGAACATTCTTCCAGTTATGTTGATGAGTCTGATATCTGGGAAGATGGGCAAGGTAATAAGTTTATTGGAGGTAACGATACAACCACAGTTGCTATACCATTTGTTCTCAAGTATTTGGACTCTGAGCTCGCAGCAATGGGAATTCGTATGCGTTATAACGTCCAACCCAAATGAGGTACAGTGCTAATTGTGCCTAACTGCATAACAATGGGTTAACCCATTGTTCTATATACACGATCAAGAATCGGAGGAAACCAGATGGCGTAAAATGTACATTAGTTGTTTAGCTACCGTGTCCTTGTAGCGGTGCACCGCGAGGAGATTTCGCCGTGTATTTATACCCAATTGGGTAATCCAATGCGGACGAGGCGCCCACGTGAGAGTCACGTGGGAATCACGTGAGTCCCACTGTTCCATACCACGCTCCACACCCACACCACACCACCTACAACAACTGCCGCAAGCTTCAAAAAGACCCTACAAACTTTAGTGGAGGGAGACGCTGCGAACTTGTACCGTACCACTAACCGTATCGGACATGTCGCATTTATCGATTTAGCACTACCAGCACCGCCAGAAGTGCTAACACCGACCCTGGTGACGTATGCCAGGGTGGGAAAGCGAAAAATAGGGGCAAAACCCCCGTGATGATGCTTCAAGTAATACGAAATCGGGTTTGGCGAAGAGAATATGGCAACGAACGAAAAAGGCAAGTGAATCAAAGATGACGTTTTAAACCAAGAGATTTTTATAGCACATTGCAATCTCAGACAGAGGAAGATCAATTGAAGATTTCTCGTGTATCTTTACATAGTAAAAATATCATAACACTACTTATAGCTCTATGATAAACACTCTATCATGGCATTTTAGATCCTTCAAGAGAAGTACGGGTGGCCCAAAAGCAATTACAGAAGCTCCTCCCACTTTTTCCATTCCCATTCCAATGATTACGTAACACCGCAGTTCTTTTCCACGTTTCGCAATTATGTCGCAACGACACTTTTTTTTCGTTGCTTTTGACGGGGTGTTGTGCCTTTTTTCGGCTTTTTTCAAGACCTCCCCCCCCCCGTTGAGAGAAGGAAGCGCACACCCGAACACCAAGGTGAAGTCCACTACGGCGAAGGCCTCACTTTAGCGACATTTTGCGCTACGAGTAACAACGGCACAGATCAACAAAACCACTTTATAGCTACAACGACGGCTTGAAGGAGAACAATTGGGAGTCAGATTCTAAGAAGATGTCTGATAATCCATTCGACACCGTGGAGCTTCAAAAGAGAAGCGTTTCGCCTCATCATGACAATTCACCTTCGTACGAGTTTTGTACGAAAAGCATCGAGGAAACCGTCGCACAGTTGAGGACCGATCCGGTCAATGGGCTGTGCTCATCCCAGGATGTTACACAGCGTAGAGGGCTACATGGCTTGAACGATCTGAGTGCTGAGGATGAGGAGAGTCTGCTGTGGAAATTTCTCGAGACTTTTTACCAAGACCCGCTAATTCTTCTACTCATTGGTTCAGCGGTGATCAGTTTCCTCATGGGTAATATTGACGACTCTGTCTCCATCACCTTGGCCATCTTCATCGTGGTGTCTGTTGGTTTTGTCCAGGAGTACAGATCTGAACAGTCGTTACAGGCGTTGAACAAGTTGGTGCCTGCGGAGGCTCATCTCATCAGAAATGGCTCTACGCAGAACATACTGGCATCGCAGTTGGTTCCAGGAGATTTGGTTCACTTCTCCGTGGGAGACCGGATCCCTGCGGATCTCAGATTGGTGGAAGCGGTTCATCTGACAGTTGACGAGTCCAACCTGACTGGTGAGACCGAGCCTGTGCACAAGTTGACAGAGGCGGTTGAACCGCAAGGGTTAGGTATCCCGTTAAATGAGCGTCATTGTATTGCGTATATGGGTACTTTGGTTCGTGATGGACACGGGACAGGTCTGGTGGTTGCTACGGGTCATTCCACGGCATTTGGTGCTGTCTTTGAGATGATGAGTGACATTGAGAAGCCAAAGACTCCGCTGCAGAACTCCATGGATAAGTTGGGTAAAGATTTGTCCATTGTTAGTTTCGCCGTTATCGGATTCATCTGTATCATTGGTGTCTTTCAAGGACGTTCATGGCTGGAGATGTTCCAAGTCTCCGTATCGCTAGCAGTCGCTGCGATTCCAGAAGGTTTGCCAATCATCGTCACCGTCACGTTGGCCCTAGGTGTGCTTAGAATGGCTCGTCAAAAGGCCATCGTTAGAAGGCTTCCAAGCGTGGAGACTCTGGGCTCAGTCAATGTCATCTGTAGTGATAAAACAGGTACTTTGACCCAGAACCATATGACTGTTAAGCACTTGTGGACAACGGATATGAACACTGAAGTGCTGGATATCTCAAAGCATACTCATTCGACCCTGACGCAGTACCTGACGGACGATGTTAAGCAGACGTTGGAGTCTGCTAGTATCTGTAACAACGCCAAATATTCACAAGAAGGTGCTAAATTCATCGGTAATCCTACCGATATTGCCCTGTTGGAGGTTTTACCAGAGTTCAAAATGGAAGATATGAGATCGTCTAGGTCAAGAACTAAAGAAGTTCCATTCTCCTCTACTAAAAAGTACATGGCCGTCACGTGTCACGCAGGTGATAAGTCCAAATCTTCAACCTATGTGAAAGGTGCTGTGGAGAAAGTATTGGCTAAATCCACCCACTATTTGACCCGTGTTGGTAAGACTGAGACGCTCAACGATTCCATCAAAACGAAGATCCTCGCTGCTGCTGACAAGATGGCGTCCCATGGTCTTCGTGTTCTCGCATTTGCGTATAGCAACAGGGGATTTGACGACGAACCTTCCGGTCTGTCCTTTGTTGGATTGATCGGTATGAAGGATCCACCAAGACCGACTGTTAAAGGAGCAATTGCGAAACTGATGAAAGGTGGTGTCCATGTCATTATGATCACTGGTGATGCTGAAGCAACGGCTGTTGAGATTGCGCGAGAAATCGGTATGCCAATAACAGATGTCAATAGAAACGTCATCAGCGGTGATAAGCTTGATGAGATGGACGAAGCAAGCCTAGCAGAGGTGATCTCGTCCGTGTGTGTGTTTGCTCGAACAACACCGGAACATAAGGTTCAAATCGTCCGTGCTTTGCAAAGACGTGGTGATGTTGTTGCCATGACTGGTGATGGTGTCAACGATGCTCCTGCTCTGAAATTGGCCGATATCGGTATTGCGATGGGTAAAATGGGTACCGATGTTGCTAAGGAGGCTGCTGATATGGTGTTAACTGATGACGACTTCTCCACTATTCTCAGTGCCATTGAAGAAGGAAAGGGTATTTTCAACAACATTCAAAACTTTTTAACCTTTCAACTGTCCACGTCCGTCTCTGCTCTCTCTTTGATTGCCTTTGCTACGTTCTTCAAGTTGCCAAATCCTCTAAATGCCATGCAGATTCTTTGGATTAACATCCTGATGGATGGTCCACCAGCTCAATCACTTGGTGTTGAGCCTGTTGATAGTGAAGTGATGAACAAACCACCTAGAGAAAGAGGTGCAAAGATTCTCACGGAGGCTGTTTTGAAAAGACTGCTCATGAATGCTCTGTTTGTCATTGCTGGTACCATTTTCGTTTACGTCAGAGAGATGGAGGATAATCAAATCACACATAGAGATACTACAATGACATTCACGTGTTTTGTTCTTTTTGATATGTTCAATGCCTTGAGTTGTCGTCATGCGACGAAATCCGTGTTTGAGATTGGATTCAGCAACCAGATGTTCAACCTGGCCGTCTTGGGATCTCTTGGTGGACAACTGTGTGCCATATATGTTCCGTTCTTTCAAAGCATCTTCCAGACTGAGGCGTTATCACTTGGAGACTTGGTATTCCTAACCGTTGTTTCAAGTTCTGTCTTCATCTTTGACGAATGCAGAAAGTACTTTACAAAGCAACAACAACGCACTACTTTCAACTCCATCGTATAATAAGTCACATAGATAGAGTGGAGGAAGAGAGAAGGAACCCCCCCCTGTGAAATAAGTAAACATGAAAGATACAACTATTACTACTACTATTATATATTAATGGGAACACTGCTTCTCGTATGTTACGCTTGGTCTCCAAAGCACGAGATGTCTTGATCACTCGGGTAGACTCGTTAGTTTCTATCATATGGTTTCAGACGCTGCCTTCTTGAGCCTGTTCATGATTGCCAGCCCTTGATCTGCTTCATCAACAGCCTCAACAAAGATATGATCGATGTGTCTTTCATCCATATCTCTGAGACACTTGAAGAGGTTGCTGGAGACTTCTTCCTTGCTTGAGCCCATAGACTCAACAAGCCCTGGGAACTGTGAACCTGTGAACCTGTGTGTAGTGAGAAGTGCAATGGTGTCATGTGAGAGCCCATGTGAAGCAATGTAATCTGATATGGATTCCTCTTTCTCAACCAAGATAACTCGTGCAGTTGGTGAGTAGTGCTTGTACTTCATCCCCGGTGTCTTTACGGGTTCATTGGCATCAGCAACCCTCTTAGCGACTCTGACGTCCTTCCAGGCATCTCCTCCTACGGATTTGATCTGCTCTAAACTGACACCTCCAGGTCTCAAAAGCATGGGTGGGTTGCTTATTCCATCAACCACTGTGGACTCCACGCCAACCCTGGCAGATCCTCCGTCGAGTATTAGCGGTATTTTGCCATTCAAGTCATAATACACGTGTTCTGCCAAAGTCGGTGAAGGTCTTGTGGATGCATTTGCTGAAGGAGCTGCGATGGGGACGTTTGCTAAATGAATCAGCGCCCTGGCAACAGGATGTGAGGGCAGTCTCACGGCAACGGTATCCTGTCCTGCAGTGGTCAATTTGGAAAGCTTTGAGTCCTCAGTAATCGGTAAAAGAATGGTGAGAGGCCCAGGCCAAAAGTTCTCCACCAGGGGTTCATATATCCTTGGAAGGTCTATACCGAAGAACTGCTTGACCTGAGAGACCGAGGATATGTGCGAGATCAACGGGTTATCTGCTGGCCGGTTCTTTGCCCTGTAGATGTTCCGAACAGACTCGTCATCAAATGCATTGCCTCCTAGCCCATATACCGTCTCTGTGGGGAAGGCAACAACCTCAGAAGATGAAGAGATGATGCTTGCGGCCCTGTTTAGTGAGGCCTCGGTCTGCGGGTCTGAGATCGAGAGCGAATCGCCTTGGAAAGTTATCGATGCCGGCTCAACCTTCAGAATCTCTGTATGATATGGTTTGTTTGACATATTTCGACTTATGGAGCAGGTTTTTTGCCGTAGCTGTGATATTGCGGGCTTCAACATGTGAGATGAGTGCCATATACTGGCAGTTCAACGATGAGCTTTTGCTCCGGTCCATCGCTCCCAGAAAAAAAAAAAAAAAAAAAAGAAGAAAAAAACGCTGTCGCGGACTCTCGAAGCTTTCAGCAGTGGTTTACGGATTATCCACATCGATTTATTCATCGCAAGGCACTAAATTAACCACATCAAACAAGCTCTATTTGCGTAGCTAATCTCACATTGTGTGGAATCTTTGTCGTTTAATGCGAATTAGTTACTGCCCGATAGCGGCGTGCTTGCCCGTTTGGTTGACGAGTTAAAAGCTAAGCAGCAATGTGATGGTTGGTATCTTGGTGTCCGGGTTAAACATGACACATTCTTTGATCGGAGATTCCTTCTAAAACAGCTTAATTTGAGCAGTTACTCGTATATACTGGAGCCGCATTCGTTATTTCAGTAGTTCACAGTTAAGTACAATCGATGGATTTACCGGTTTACGAAGACTTGAGGTTTGCTGTTAAAGGTTTGTATAAATTTGTGGTATATTTACAAGAAAAACACGGTCGTAGTGTTAACACATTAAAAATTATGATATAAAACAGATGGCGATATTATTTCAATACTTGAAATAATTAACAGATTAATGATTTGTTGCTAACAAATTATTACTTAAGGTACACAGTTGATCAATATAAAAGAATAATCTATACATACTGGCAACAACAGCCAATATACAAATCAAGGCTCTACATAGTATATAAGATTGCATGTGGGAGTTCAAATCTCTGTTGGAGTTGTAACGCGACCCAACTGTGAGAATGTGTTGAAATCTTTGTCAACTCAGTGCAAAAAGGATTAAACAGGCAAAGTATATTACTGGAAGGGTATGGAAAATACAACCGTGTGAGTAAAGTCCTTAATCAATAGTGTTCTCGATATAGTTGATCACGTCATGCGATATGTTTATAATTGGCGAAATGTCCAGAATCACCTAGTATAACTATTGTTAGAGATGTGTATATAACTTTCACCTATCAAGTGTATAGTAGGATACAAATGGTATTCAAAAGCGTATATATAAGTTTAAAAGGACAATAAAAGTGGTTAGACATATTGTCACCAAGCTCTGACCAACAGTGATAGAACACTTTGATCTAGCGCCAACGAAATAGAAAAGCCCCAGTAGACAGTGCTTTAGGTG
Organism: Williopsis samutprakarnensis; assembly: GCA_030569715.1. Lineage (NCBI taxonomy): Eukaryota > Fungi > Ascomycota > Saccharomycetes > Phaffomycetales > Wickerhamomycetaceae > Williopsis > Williopsis samutprakarnensis. The sequence goes on from JAJMLQ010000250.1 coordinate 93,025, forward strand.
AAGTGTGAGAAACTGATATTTCTTCCCCTTCCCCTGAGAAGGGTGTAAATCTTCGATTTCCAGAACATAGGAATCGAACAGTTAATTAACTCAACATTTGACAAGACAGAATCATAATCAAGTCTCGGTTGAGGAGAAGAGTTAAAAAAGCGAGTAAATAATCTCGCAAATTAGATCAACAACAATCCAGCAACGCCAGTGATGATCAAGACAACAAAGTTAGATCTCAATTGAGAACCAACGTTGGAAACCTCAACCGATGGTACACCAGATTGAGTGGAAGTGGAAGTGGATGTTTCAACTGAAGGAGCAACTATAGCTGGTGTGCTAGTAGATTGAGTCTCAATAGCAACAGTTTGGACACCAGTTCCATTTTCAATAATTGTAGTACCTTTAGATGGAGTCTCAGTACCTGTTGAAGCCTTCACACCAGAAGGAGATGGAACTTCAGCAGCAGTGACAATACTTGAAGAGCCATTCATGCCAGTGACTGTTAAGACATAAGTGGAAACAGTTGGAGATGCCGTGGCCTTACCTTCAGATACAACAACTTCAGATTTACCAGCAGTTGCTTCAGCAGGAATAGTAGTAACATAAACAGTGGTTCCTTTTGATCCACTGGTAGTGACCGTGGTCGTAACAGTAGTAGGAAGAACAGGGACTGCAGTTGTAGAGCATGGCTCAGTTATTATAATAGTGTAAGTGGAACCTTTCTCATCTGTTAAACATTTTGTAACAGTGGTGGATTCTGGAATCTCAGTAGTGGTAACTTCAACCTCTGGATAACATTCAACTGAAGCTGTAATGAACTTGGTGACGACAGAACCTGAAGCAGTTGAAACTATTGTCTCGACAGTTGAGCATTCCTCAACAGTCGACACAGTGGTAGAAAGCCTAGTCTTGGTAACAGTGCTGTAACTGGAAACCCCATTAGTATCAGTGCTGCAGATAGTCTCTGTGAGTGTCATAGGAACAGTTGTTGAAATGGTCTTGATACTGGTGAATGTGGTAACTTCAGGCTGAGAAGATTCAGATCTAGTGACACATTCAGTGTTAGTAAGAACAACAGTAGACCAAATTTCTGTCCAGGCAGTAATTGTACTCTTCTCATCATATTCTGGGATAGTAGTCGTGATGGTCTCAGAAGTCACAATCTCAGTGTATTCATCACATGACAATGATGATGAGGTGGAAGTTGAAGACTTAGTGCTAGTTGGAGCAAGTGTTGTAGTAGATCCAGTCAACGATTTAGAAGTTGTCTTCACAGTAGAGTCAGGAGGCGACAAAGTAGTAGTTCCTTCAAATGAAGAAGTGGTAGAGATATTAGTTGACTCAATGGTAGAACTTTCAGTTGAAGTTGTTTCTTCGGTGGTTTCCTCAGTAGTCTCTTCGGTTTCCTCAGTGGTTTCCTCAGTAGTCTCTTCGGTTTCCTCAGTGGTTTCCTCAGTAGTCTCTTCGGTTTCCTCAGTGGTTTCCTCGGTCTCCTCAGTGGTTTCCTCAGTGGTTTCCTCAGTAGTCTCTTCGGTCTCCTCAGTGGTCT
>JAJMLQ010000250.1:94664-160096 GCA_030569715.1 Williopsis samutprakarnensis
TCAGTGGTTTCCTCAGTAGTCTCTTCGGTCTCCTCAGTGGTCTCCTCAGTGGTTTCCTCAGTGGTTTCCTCAGTAGTCTCTTCGGTTTCCTCAGTGGTTTCCTCAGTAGTCTCTTCGGTTTCCTCAGTGGTTTCCTCGGTCTCCTCAGTGGTTTCCTCAGTGGTTTCCTCAGTAGTCTCTTCGGTCTCCTCAGTGGTTTCCTCAGTGGTTTCCTCAGTGGTTTCCTCAGTGGTTTCCTCAGTCTCCTCAGTGGTTTCCTCGGTCTCCTCAGTAGATGATGAGCTGCAATCAGGGTTTGGATCACAATGCACGTTCCAGTAATAGTAGGAATAATCAGCTTGACTTACTAAAGAACCTGTGGAGTGGTCACAGCCTGGTCCATAGTCATAGGAGTTATCGTAAACCTGAGACCATGCAGCACAAGCTTCCTGGGCACCCTCGACTGGTATTGTTTCCTCCTTATCACCTCCCTCAGTCAAGACACCTGCACTACACCAGTCGTATTGAATGTCAATTTTTGGCTTGATGATACAATCTGTATCCTCCAAAGTGAGACCAACAGTATAACTCCAATCAGATGGGTTAGAAATAAAACGCTCACCTGTGTTTCTGGAAAATATAACACCGTTATTAACAAGAAGTTTCAATTCTGTGAGGTACTTGATGTCCATGAGAGTCTCTTTAGCTTTGAATTTCACTGTAACATTATAGTTGTTTCCACCAGTCCAGACAACTTCAGAGATTGAGATATCAGCAAGCGGTAGCCTAACATTCTGAGAGTGAAATGTGAAATCCAAATCAGGACATTCTTCTATAACCTCGGAACAAGTTTGAGTGGTGAGTACACCAGTACCCAATGATAATCCGATGATATTTGATGCAATGAGAAGCGAATTGTAAAACTTCATTTGAAGGTACAAGTGGTTAGCCTTTTGATGTTTGTAACTGAGAAATGAAGAGACCACATAGAAAGAATTGAATGAACATGAATCCTTTTATATTAACAATTGGTTGAAAAGAGATTCGTAAATGAATTCAATGATTGTCTTCAAAAGAGCCAAAACGTTTGGGCAATGCTGGTCAGAGGTATGCAAGACAACTGCTGACCACCTCAAAATTACATGAATGCAGGCGAGTGTTTAACTTTCTTTCTCTGTTATCATTCCTGTGCTGTTTGTATAAGGAATTAATATGCATTTCCTTTTCTTTTGTGTGGATCATCTCTCCTTTTTCGACTGTTTCAAAATAGGAACACATTACAGGCGTAGTTACACATATCCACATAACATTAACTATGTTAATGTTAAAATTAGTGTTTAGAAAAGGAGGCGTTGAGAAAACCAAGGGTGAGGTGTTTTTCTTTCCTTCTTGAAGTGGTCTTGGCTGGATAATTGTACATAAAATTCAGTGTTTAATCTTTTGTTTGGAACATTCCAATTACATAACATTTTGTATTGTTTATGCAGTGCGCCTGCTTTGCAGTAAAGACAACCTCCTTTTCTGCATGTACAGATTCGGTTATGTACCATGAAACAATAGAGTTAAGGCTGAAATAGATTCCGCATAAGCGATCTATATTGACGCATGCACGTTCCCCACCACTAGCGTTAACTTAGTCGTCCATCTTTGAGCACCAACTAACGGAAAAGAAATTTTGGGGGCAAGGGAGTTCCGTTTTTTAAACTTAGAGTTCCTCACCACACAATTGTAATTATATGAAACTTTAAATAAGACAATAGAGATTCCTATATGCATATCTGTGGTGTACCTGTAGATCAGAAAATTCAAAATGCTAACTTCCCAACAAAAACCTATCATACGTAACACACTGCTCACCTTCTTTCATTGTTTTAAGGTGTATGTTACCGTCATTATTACAGGTTTACGGAAAGAAAAGTTCCTCGTTTATGCGTTAATGCCTTGAAATGTAGTTTCAATATGGCCTCTTTAAGCTTGTAACTTTCTGAATTTGATTACATCATGGTATCATTCCATTGAGAACTTCTCGACTTTCTATAATGATTTTCTATACATGACTAAAGACAAAACTTTTTTCTCACTCTTTTGTGCGTTAGATATAGAAAAAATTAATTAGTCTTGACAAACTTGAGCTTTCCTGTAAGGTCTGGCTCGAAAGGGCATACATGTATGCATATCGAAAGTTTGGAAGCCCAAGACATTGCAGAACTATGATTACTATTACATGGATGTTTTAGAATTAGTAGTCAACAGTAGGGCTATGTTTTTTCTTGTCACTAGACAATGCCAATTTTCCATTCGTGAACTTTCTACAGCTTCTTCCGAATGTGTAGGGTACAACCCGCTTAGTAATTGAGGGACAAAAAAGAAATAGTAAGGATCACAAATTCCCTGGAACCATGTAACAGGCATAACGTAAGATTCCAAAATACCGCATATGTTGGTTTTCACAGAATCAAAATCAACCTAAAATCAATTCCATTTCAGTAGCAGTTCTATAACTATGTCTATGCAGACCACATGATGCTTGTTTTCCACTTGAATCGATTCCAAGGTCCAACATCTTGAATTCCATCTAAATTTGTACCGTGACGGTTTAAATTCAGCTAGCTCTTTTATTCACTGAAGAAATATCAAACACCGATTGCAAATCCCCAATGTGAAGGTATGTAAAATTAAATTCCAAGACCCACACCTACCCAACCTTCGTATTGATCACCGAAAGGTAAGGCGCCATATATTCTATAATTAAGGTTTCCCGAGGTCTTGTAAAACCAACAAGTCAGAGTCTTTCTGACAAAAGTGTTATGAATATTACGATTAAAGAAAAAACTTATAAAAAATTGAGAAAAGGGTAAAATACGACTGTAATGACTGCTTTAATGACGTGAAATACCGTTCCATTGCCCCCGTTCTTCTTTTTTTCTTTTTCTTTCTCAGATCTCATACCATACTACATGTTATATTGCCACTTGGAACGGCACACTTGACCGTTAAATGTTTAATTCACACTTGGGCATACGTAGAGTAATAGTGGCCAATGCCTGTCTTTTTGTGTACTGACTGATCATCTTACATTGCTCAACAATAAAAACATTCAAAACAAATTAGACACACGTAAGCCTTTAACAAACTAACAGCATAGTCCCATTTAAGTGAAGTAATGTGTTGATGAACCGGAGTTAGTCAAAATATTATCAAAAACTTTAATAGCTTTCGCTTTAAGATAACCGGATCTCTTTGTTCTTTTTTCTTTTTTGCTTGCACTCTGTTAGTCCTGTGACCCCCTAATTTGGTGCTAAACCTCATTTAGTAGTTTGCATTAACGAGACGTGAGAGAGCCTGCAGCCTGACCGCTCGATTCGGATTATTTTGACTATAGCCTACATTGCTGTAAGGCAAGAACTCAAAAGAATTTGAAAAACTTCAGGAATGTGCATTTTAATAATTACATGCACATTGTTTGAAATCCGAACACATTGAAATGGTAAGTTGTGTTCATATACGGAACGAATTGCTTAATATTGTTGTGGCGATTGCGTATCAAGTTTTGATCATGTGGTCCGCATGCGTAATCCCGCCTTCCTATGTGAGTACATACCTGGCGAGACTAACCATGGCAAGGAGCTGTTTACGTGATTTATGGTATAATGTCAGCTGAGGATGTCCGAAACGCTATCTTAGCTTGAAGAAACTATCAAACAATCAGGCATCTGTAGACATTGAAATACGCAACCGGTAAACGTAAAGCAAAACAAAGGCGTCTAAATATCTGCAGTTTTCAGTCCAAAACGTTCGCAGAGTTTCTAAGCGTTAGCCGAGAGCGCGCTCGATCTTCTTAGAGGTCTGCGAGGGAGTTCGTAACATCTCTGCTCCTCCAAATTCCAAATTTACTGATTATTGGGTATCGGATTTGAATATGTTAGCATGACACCTCAAGTGGTAAAGCTTCATCAATTCTCTTGAATCTTAACTACAATTCACGATGTCCAATCAAAAATCATTTCCATTCAATTATATGTATTGCAAAAAAAGTTATTTCAATTTAAGATTCCTTATGAGAAGACTGTCATTGGTGGGTAGGAATGTTTAATAAAACATACCAAATTTATTTCTTCGTAGCAGCAGCACCGTCCTTAGCACCCTCACTGGCACCTGTGACTGAGGCAGAGACATACTCAACAGCATCGTTGACTGCCTTCTTTGCAGAGTCTAAGTACTCGGAGGCGCTTTGCTCTAAAGTCTTACCAGAGTTCTGTGCAGCGCTTTCACCCTTCTCAGCACCGGAGGATACAGAGTCACCGAGCTGTTGGCTGGTCGACTTGGTGTCATTAGGTTGTAAAGTACGTGCTGCCTTATCCAAACCGTCAGTCACTCCCTCCTTTGCTTGTTCAGCATAGGACTTTTGGGAATCTGGGGTAATACCCTCTTTGATTTTGTCGGAAAAGTCTTTTCTACCTGCGTCAGCCATTGTGTAAATTGTTATTTGCTTTTGGTTGTGATATGTAAAAAAGAAATGGATGATTGATAAAAAAGAGGGTACAGACTGTTTCTTAAATACTTGTGGAATTGACAAGACGGTATAGCAACCTTGGATGTTTAAAGGGGTGATTTTCAATACTCATGTTCAAAGATCTTTGCTAATTTAAGACGAGTTGCTTGCTCGGGGCGGCTTTGACAAAGCAATTTTGCGGTAGAAACAGCAATTCAATTTCTTGTAACATAAATATACAGCAGTTGAACTCCCAACTCGGTGAGTACGTCATAGCGGATGACGTGTGTAAGCAATGATACTTTGGATGTCAATGGTCTATGAAGCTTGGGAGCTTTGACAAGTTCACGGTTGTGTTGAACTGCCAAACCGCACAAATGAACAGGTCTTGGGGCGCATCGAAAGTATTCTACACAATATTCATATAAACGGTCAAAGTTAATGACTCGGAAAAATAGAAGAGTTACAGATTTATCTCAACTGATTTTCCGTTGGTGATTTCTTGACAGATGCTATTTTGAGATCAAAGAGTTAATGCGCTAAAGTTGTCGTCATCAACATAAAGATCACCAGTTGGGAAGATATCGAAGAAGTTAAGGGCGGATGGCTTACGATAAATTGTATTGTATTCTGTTGTATAATGGCTATTGTCTAGATTCCGGTGTCGCATACAAGGATAATAACTTACCATAGAATTGTGTTGGTTGCTGTTTGCTCTCTACTCTTGCTATTGTAATTTGTTAGCAAAGTATAGCGAGCAAAAGTTTTCGCATTTTGCGAGAAACTTTCTTTGAACAAAGCCTCAAATTGGCAAGAATTTACGCAAATTGCGCAAAATATGCATAGAGACAGAAAATGTGTTCTGTGACACAAAAACTTCTAAAAGCAAAACACAATTGCGAACGATTAAGTCCTAATCGGGAAATGTATTGCGTCAAGGTTTCAGGGGGGAGGGTTGAAAAACATTGCAGAACAAGATGAGAACAATTAAATGAGTTGACTGATGATAAGGTGGTACTGGTATTGGGATTTTATTTAGAAATTACACGGCCAGCAAAGCAGTTATAGAAGAAGAAAATATCGTATTGGGTCATACTATGCCACTTCCAATAGATATTCACCAAGATACTGGTTCTCGAAACAGGAGAGAACTTGAAGAATTGAATCATATCATCAGTGATTCCGTCAATGCCACAACCTCGGCGTTTGATGAAGACGAAGACTTTGATGACGACTTCTATAGCAGTATAAATACGAGGATCCCACTGATAACTGCAACTGCCTCTGGAAGGTCCAGGCTCGATGTTGGACGCCAGTACAACAGATACATCAGAAGAAGCAATGTGAGACGCTTTTATACAAACAGTAATTCAAGCTCTCAACACTTTGGCCAAGAGAGTACAAGCAGTGATAATACTTCCCAATTACCAGAAGAAGATCATTACACCGGGCTAATTGTACCGGACATGGACTCAAGATCAGAAACAGGGTTCAATCTACCGTCTTCTTATCTGAGAAGATACGCCCTATCGCAAGGGAGTGCACCAAATACGGCCTTATCTTCATCATCTACTGCAGTTTCTCTAACATCAAACCCGATAAACGACAGAAGCAGCGATGTGTATCAAGTTTCACCTGGTCGAACTTCTCTACTATCTGCATTAAACGCTGCATCTTCAGAAGCTGTATCGATGAATCTGTTGACCAACTCTGAATCGTCAATATTTAACCATTCTGAAACTGGATGCGGCACCTCTAAGAATCGTTCACATCTCCAGAGTATACCTCTATGCAAAAAATTGGATGCTTTTCTATACCAAAGACGGGCAGCAGCGGTTAAATATGACAAGCAAAGGGTATGGAGAAGCTCAAATACGAAGAAGAGAAGCTTCAGGGCTGTTATCGGCGAAAGGGAACATGATCCATATGAGGAGTTCATGTTTGATGAGATTCGGATGTCACCAAATTCGTTTCTGAAAGCTGGTATTTGTTTTACTTGTTGCAACGAGGATGTCTCTATTGGAATAATCCATGTTGATTCAGTGAAATGCCACATTTCTGGGTTTTTGGAGTTCAAAGAGACTCAATCTCTGAAGAAATGGATCAGATCTTATACTTCCTCAGCTATGAGAAGTAGAAGTTTGGATTCTTCAACAACCATTTTGGCGTTTACTGCAAACGTTGTTGAATTTGAAAGGTTCGACCTCAGGTTCAAATCACGTTCGTTTGATGCCCTTATGGGCACGTATACACAAGAGCCCAATGGGAATTACTACATCCCGAGAAAGGACGATTATTCTGTGATGTACTCCAATTTCATCAATAGACAATTGTATAAATGGAGAATGTTGAAACCCTTCAAAGGGTTATCTGTGGAACAACACAAGGGAATAATGACGTGTACGAAATGCATTGCTAAACTGCAGTCGAGATACCAACTGATGCACGTGTTTTTGGAAGGTGGGGATCATACAGAACTGTTGATGAGTTTGGATAAAAGATGTGGCACCTTGGAGGCTGTATCTGCTGGTGATGCTGATGCCACGAGCATGAGACGGTCAGCCATGGGGATCGTTCCAACATTGGATAGAGTATTCAAGTTCACACCAAATACAGAGAGATATGTATCACCTAGTATATCTATGAAATGAGGTATTAACCAAGGTGAAATGGGAGTATATATATATACATATTACATAACACGTAGAAGTGTAAGACGGCCCCTCTCTCAGAAGTGGGAGGAAAGGCAGAGAGGGTGGCGTCCGTGGGAAAACAATGAGTACAATGGACTGGGATACATGATCATAACACTGAGTACATTAATAACTATTTACACGAGGCGAGAACTTCTCACCAACCCCCGTTCTCTCTTCTTCTGTGTGCTAGCCATTCCTTCTTACACTCTCTATAGGCCTTGAAGTATTCATAGCACATTTCCCTATCATAGTTGTTCGACTCCAAGCATTTGATACTCATGTTTGCACTTTCTTGACATGGATCGTAATATCTGGAAGGCCCCTTGGCGGCAAACTTGACCTTGTGGAAATTAGAAGTTGGATTATCAGGGTAATATTTGAACTCGTCAACAGATCCCTTGGTGAAATCAACTTTGTCCTTGTCCTTTGTTACATCTGGGGCTGGGACCTTGAAATCAGCATCACGTACTCTGTCTTCTGTCTTCTCTGACATGTTGATATCGTTGATTCTTAACGGTGGTGGCGGTTGGATAGGAAGTGGGTGGCGGTTGGACAAGAAGTGGGTGGGCGATTGGTTTTAAAGTGTACCAGTGTCTTGAAAAAGCGTCACCGAGAAACGAGACATTTTTTCTTTTTGAGTTTTTTATTTTCTTTTGAACCGTTGTGCAGGAGCTATATAGAGGCCAAAAAAAAACTTTCACCGATGAGCTTCTATAAAAAGACAGAAACATATGAAGAGTTGAGTGTTTGAAAAAGAATGGATTTGGGGAAATGTTCAAGGTGTAAAGATAAAGAAGCGGTGGTTCTCTCCAGGAGGGAGCTGTTCTGTCAAGACTGCTTCATAAGGTTTATCTGTGGTAAGCAGAGGAAACATATGGGCAGTGATAAGTATAAAGTCAAGTTTGGAGATGATGTCAAGCGAGAAAAAGTTATATTACCTATGTCGTACGGTAAAAGTTCATTAGTGTTGTTTGATATATTGGTATCGATGTTTGAAGAGCAGAAGAAGAATCCTAGGGCAAAAATTGGCTTTGAAGTTGACGTTGTACACATTAATGACTCTAAAGTCATTAATTATCAAAATGAGGTAGGTTCAGTCTTGAAAAAATTGAAGAACCATTATGCCCTCGACAAGTATCCGATATCCTTTACCGATGTGGATATTGAAAGCATTGTTAATACCGGAGACGTGTCAAGCTTGACTCTCCACAAGGACTTCACATTGACATCAACAAGACGCAGTTCTTCAACTACGGTGGATGATATCTTTGATGGATGCCCTAATAGAGCTTCTAAGAAGGATATTCTTGATGTAATTGTAAAACGACTAATTGAAAGATATGCCATGGCAAAAGGTGCTACTTCCATATTGTGGGCTCACAGCATGACCTCTTTGGCCGATGAAGTCATAGCATTAACAGTGAAAGGACGTGGTTCGGAGATCTTCAAACAACTAACAGATGACACGGTTCTCTATGGAGAATCAGAGATTGATATTGTGCATCCATTAAGGGACTGCTCACTAGGTGAAATTGAAAAATTTGTCAAAATGAAAGGTTTGGAGGAGTTCTTATTAGTGCCGTCAGATTCACCGGAAAGAATTATGAACAAACAAAAAACCATAAATGAGGTTGTGGAACACTACTTTAAAACCGTTGATAGTTCGGATGATAATATTGTATCAACTGTGGTGAAGACCGGTGCTAAGCTGGGAGAGCCTAGAAACTTTGATGGTAGCGTGTGTTCCGTTTGCAATGGAAAGATATACAACGATCCAATGAACTGGTTAAAGAATATCACACATCACAGTAACATACCGCCAGAGAATGAAGTTGAAAAGGAATCATTGAGAGAGTGGTTAGATGCCAACGCACAGAGTGGGACATCTGATCAAGAAACTGTGCCAGCCGGTGAAATTGACCTATGTTATGGGTGTGCTGTTACAGTGGGCGGATTCAAAAACAGTACGATTGAATGGCCTGTAAGAAGAGACGTGAAACAAGAGGTTGATGCTATTCTAAACGAGTTCATCATAGATGAGGAATAAATAGAAGCGATGGAGAGGGTAAACCCCCTGTTTTGTGTCATATAACATTCGAACATATAAAACCCGTACACCAAATAATCCGAACACCACATTCTACTTATAGGTGAAGGATTCTCAGAGCTTTGATATGGAATACAAGCCATATGGTGCTAGGATTAATGTATATGATTAGAACGAACTGCAGCCATGTCTCGATTCATTCCTGAAGGTAAGAGTGATATGGAGGCACTTAAGCAGAGCGAAGCTCTAGCTTCTGCGAAATTTGAATCAGAAGAGAAAGAGAAGGAATCTGTCTCTCTCTATGAACAGATGAGAAGAAACCATATAATCAAGGAAAAGGAATTCCAAGAGAAGGTGAAACAGAGAAACCAACTCAACAAGATTGGAGAGAGGGAGCTTAGGTTCTACCAAGAGTTGGAGAAGAAGAAAGAGGAGAAAGAATTATCAAAGAAGCGTGAGATTGAAGAGGAGCTCTCACGATTTGAAAGGTATGAATCTATGTGTACACAGCGTCAGCGGAGGAAACCAGACGTACTAACCTGGTAACGCAGTCTAAAGAAGTTCAAACAACAAGAAGGCAAGTCAAATAGTTTCCCAAATGTCAACCTCTCAAACATCACGTCTATGAAGAAGAAAGTCATCGTGAAGCCTAAGATCACGAAGAAGAAGGAGTGCCATGCTCAAAATTCACCAGAGAAAGATTCAGAACACCAAGAAGTGAATACCAATCAGAACAAAACAAGTGGACTTGTCTCAGGTTATTCATCATCGTCAGAAGAGGACGATTAGAAGCTCAATGGTGAGATGGGGATTATATGGCTAAAAATGGCGTGTAAACATCCCAAATCGGAAGTTACCTAATACAGGATCAAAGGTTCGTCGATTGGGCGGAAAAAAAAAAAACTGGGAAGCGAACTCTGGAACTTCCTTCGTTGATACTCAAAAACAGTTTAACAACTACGAACTCACCAAATCATGTTGAGTTTTACTTCCTTTTCACGCCCATTCATCCAGCTCTCGAGCTCTGTGATAAGGCAGACGGTTCCAGCTGGAATCTTTGTCAGAACGATAATGAAGACTCATAAAGGTGCTGCAAAGAGATGGAGAAAAACTGCCAATGGCTTCAAGAGAGGTCAAGCTGCAAGAAACCATGGTAACACGGGCTGGAGTTCTGGTGTCTTGAAGGCTGATGGTTCTAAAGTCATGAGCACAAAGGAGCAGACCAAGAGACTGAAAAAATTGCTTCCATACCACTAAGTGTGGATTCGCAACATGTACATACATAACAACTACAACACGGCTTCTTTTCACTATACATAGTTATACCGCTACAGATGTAGATACCATCGAGGAGGTGTGTTGATGCAGAAATGCCTTGTTCAGTTTATATCTTTTTCAACGAGGTCTCTGCGTTCTTCTCATCGTACTCAATGTCGAGCCATCTGTTAAGAGTTGGATCTCTCTTGAGTTCGCCTGTAGGGTAGTAGTGATAATTGGTCTTGACAGAGATGGCGAACGGAACGTTATCAAACGATACAAGCTTCAGCTTGCAATATGTGTTGGTTCCGATGGTTCTAACAACCTTTACAAAGTCATCAACAGTAGGCGTTGCAACCCCGTTGACGTGTGTAATGAAGTTTGTTGGGTTGATACCATAACCAGCTGCTGGAGAACCTTTAGGCCTAGCAGTGACATAAACCTGTGATGGAAGATTGAGCATCGACTGACGAACGGCATGGTGTGGAGCTTGGACAACGACGCCAGACCAAATGGCAATGTGGTTTGTAGACTTAATCTCTGCAGTTGAAACCTCCAGATCCATCTCTCTTTTTCTTCTCACAATCTTAAACTTGAGAGTATCCTTATCGTAACATCTGTTGATGTCATTCTGATCGAAAACTTGTTTCCCATCAATGGATAAGACGACATCCAGATGCTCCAATTCCGGCTTGTGCTGATCCTCTGGGACTGCCGATCTAGAAACTGCCATGAATTGGAAACGATCTCTTCCAGAGTCTTCAACTTTCTTGATCCAATCATCAGATACCCCTAGAACCCTGGCCTGGTCTAATGAGATAGCGTAGAACTCAGAGTCGACAATCTTAATCACCGGGATGTCAGAAGAGGTTTGCAATTTCTCTATAATGTGCTTAACCTCTGTAACATCAATGCCCATCTTATAAATTGTATCGTGTCCTTCACGGCATTCTCCCAAGAAGGATAACCAGAACGCTCTAACCGTACCATCTTCATCCGCAATAACACCAGACCCACACTCATCGCTCAGGTTTGTAGCCAAGGAAACTGTTTCCATATTCGTACCTCTATAACGAGGAGAATACGTGTTTCTAGGCACGTTAACCGATGAAATATCAGAAACCTTTGTCTCTGTAGACACAACTCTGAAGTTTTGGTTGAAACCAATAAATGTACACTTGTCACCCCTCTTCAGAGGAACATCGCTGAACTTTGGAGTTCTAACGTCTCCGATGATCAAAGAAGGGTCGTACTTCACAATGGCATAGTTCTGCGTAGGATGTAAAAAGACAACAGAGCCTGGAATCACCAGAGATTCAGCCACTGTGATTTGTATATCGAGACAGTCATGTGGAACGTGAAGTCTGGAAACGAGAAGGTATCCCTTTTGGGAGTCAATCACAACACCAAACCCTCTCTTTCTAGAAGAAGGGAACGAATCCACAGGGATATGGATGTACGTTGTCACCACCATGAACGATCTACTCAGTTTGGCACAACCTGGGTGGTCGACAGGGATATCGACAAACTTCACACTCTTTGGCTGTGGTGGAATAGGTGGGAGAGGGTCTCCCAGCTCTGTGAAGTCCCAAAGGCCCGTTCTGTCGTTTCTAACAGCCAGTCTGAAGCTGGAACACCAATGACGGTCCACGTAGATTGTTGCCATGGAGTTTGAGTGCAAATCTGAGATATGACGGAACGTTATAGAGATTCTCGATCTATCAGGTATCTGCTTCATGACTTGGATAAACTGGTCCAAGTCTTCAATATCGATGTCGTTAACAGTGTCAAGCATCCAACCCACAGGTTCATTTCTGTTCAAGAAGAAAGAGCCCGTAGCGTTATTGACAAAGACACCCTTCACTGGGATGGCATACAACCTGGCCATTTGATAACTGAGGTCATTGAAGCTTGCACCTGCAACTTCCAAGTATCTATCTGGGGTTATAGCGTGCAAATCACCAACTTTACACCTGACTATGATATCCGTACCACTTCTCTGTAAGCACAGCTCGATCTCCTGGCCCACGGAGGAGTCCAAGATGTCATCAACGGTGATAAAAGTGGAGATATCCACCCCGTTGATTGAGATTAAGGTATCACCTTCCTCGATTAATCCATGTGCAGGGCCTCCAGGAAGCACCAACTCGGCACAGAGTAGGCCAATGCTCTTTGGGAAAGTCTCCCTCGCTCTTCTCTCTGCTTCGTCCGTCAACCCAAAACGACGGCATTCATCATACGGCTTCAATACCCACTGGACTTGAATGGTACCTCTTGTAACAGGCTTGTCGTCCTGGACACATCTAAGAGCCCTAACGACTCTCCACAACGGCAAAAAGAAGTCAGTAGACGCCTCAGTAGAGCCACCGGCCTGTAAAGCCACCGCATGGCCGTCTATATTCACCACTGGGGACCCACTGGACCCCCCAGAAGCACTTGCTGCCGCCTGGATATACTCTGTGTTGAAATCATTATAAGTAAGATCACCGTAAGCAGGCGCATCACGATCCAATCTCGAGATGAATCCACTCAAGATCGATAGCTTCTCACCGGCATCGTTACCAACAACCCTAATCTCACAACCAACTTGTGCCAACTCGGGCCTGAGCTCCAAGGACTTCACATCCATATATTTGATATCTTTCGGGTTGAACTTCAAGAAGCCAAAATCGTGAACAGGGTCTCTGTATATCGGTATCACGTCAACTTCCTCATGGTTATCGAAGATGACCGACCCTACAAACGGTCCAGTACCGACAACGTGTCTATTAGTCAAGATGATACCTCTCTCACTATCAACAACAAACCCTGTGGCTTCGCTGAGCACTGAAGGATCACAGTCAAAGTTCGAAGTCTGGGAAAAATGCACCGCAACAACACACTTCACCACCTTGTCGATAGTTCTATGCCACTGTTGTCCTTGTTCGCCATGAACCTGGTAAGCTGCCGTGGTTGTATTGCCATTCACAACATCATCATCAAAGTCATCGTCATCTGCACTAACGTCCAACACCATGTTCTCAGAAGATGAGTCCAGCGCGATCTCGTCGCCCATGGAGAGGTCACTGCCGATCCTCTGGACTTTGATCTTCTTCTCAGAGCGTACAGTGGTCCTTTTAACCGTCATCTACCCGCAGGATCTTGTTATATCTTCTTCTCTGTGTGCCGAGAAGGCTCGTTGTTGGGCTTGTTTACGAAAATTTTCCAGAGAGACAGAGAGCGCCAGAGAGATTTTTTTTCGCCTGCCCAGTGCGCGAGTTTTGTAGGCTGAATTGTTTTCTAGGCAGGGTTGTTTTCTAGGCAGGATTGTTTTCTAGGCAGGCCAGTCTCGTAGACAGGCCTAAGCGTCTCTTAGCTGCTACACAGCGAAAACAACACGCCGTTGAGTTATTGATGCTTTGTTTTATATTAGTTAACTACCCTTGAGTATATGATCGAGCCATTCTGCTTGCTCGCTAAGTAATTGTTCTGAGTTGAACTTGTAGTTGTGTAGCATGTTACCACCAATGTTGAGAGCATCGGTGTCGTACGCACCATGTTCCTTCTTTAAACGCTTAAACCATCGTAGATGGTCCACCAGGGGTCTTGTTATCTCTATGCTTTGCTTAACATCACTTAGCATCAGTCCACCTGTTTGTAAGTTGAACATTGTCTTTATCACATTGGTCTTTGAGCCAACCACCGAAGCTAGCAGCTTATTGTTGAGCACGAGATAACAGTTCAGTATGAGCCCACAAATTAGAATCCATTCGTTGGCAACTTTATAGCAGTACTTGCGATATGTTTCCAGTATGTTGTTTGCCACTGTTGAGTCCAATTGGAATTTATTGCACAGAACAACGAGTTCTCTTGTTGTCAATAGCAACAGGTGCCTTTCCGTGTCAGTAGGCGTTCCAGCAATGTCTTTTAAGGACTCAGTGACCTTTGACGTTGTAGATGGAGAACTTGGATCGTTTTTTAATAACGAGGGCATCCTCTTTTCAAGGGTCTTCAAGAATTTACTCTTATTCTTGGATCCTGGAGGACGGCCTTTCCCTCTTTTAACAGGCGATGGAGTCGTGATGGACGTTGGCGTGGGACTCTGATCAGGAATTTGGGACATTGATAGGGAAGGAGAATGTTGAGTTGGTGTTGTAGTGGCCTCGACATTGACAATTCTAACTTTTGAAGGAGTACTTATGGGCGTATTGGAAGAACTGCCCAACCCGTCCAGCTTCGTCATGAAGGTCGTCACGAGCTCATTGATCAACTTCGGAGGCAATGGAACGTTTGACACAGATGGTGGTGTCAGTTTCAGCTTATTGGATAGCTTTGATACCGCAACAATCGCACACAGGTGGTGTCTTGCGAGTTCTTGTTGCTGTTTCAAGGGAATCTTCTGTCTCGAGGATGCATACAACCTTGAGGTTAACTGTTTCAACTCAGCCGGTATGGCACCGGAAATATCAGGTGCAACATCCCTAATAGCACACTCTAACGTATTGTTCATTGATAACGGTCTAATCACCAAAATTAAACCGTGAATCTCCCACGGAATCCCTGCTAATCCACACTTGCCTATACAAAACTGCTGTGTAGTAACGCTTTGCCTGTAGTTTATCCGTCTGCTGCCCATAACAGAAGTCAGCCCGGAGAGAGAAAAAAAAGCATCAGGGAAAAACAAAATCAACATTTCCCCCCCTGAACGGGAAAACAAAACAAAGTGAAGGCTTTAAAAGGAAGATAAACAAGATGCTTAGACAATTCACTCCTCGTCCAAGTACGTTGAGAAGTATTTCTCAGACACAGTTCAGGGCGATTTCCAAAGCCGCCGGTGAAGTTGTTCAAAAACAGGAAGAGCACGGAGAATTGCCTAAGGAGCTCATTAGTGGAGCACCATTGGAGCTGATCACCGAGAGAGTTGTTAGAATCTTTAAGGATGCTAAACCAGCTACTCAGAGCGGTAACTGGGGACAACACTTCTGGAAGCTTGACTGGGATGTGCTTGGTAAAGGTAACCGTTGGGAGAACGATCTCATTGGTTACCAATCTTCTGGTGATTACATGTAAGTATTTGACGGGACCGTTATTTTGGAATACGGAGCACAACGTACTAACACAAGAGTTTTTTCTCTCTGAAACAGGCAAGGAACTATCATGAAGTTTGATACAAAGGAAGCCGCCATCAAGTTTGCACAAGGCCAAGGTTGGAGTTTTATTGTTGAGGAACCAAATGTTAGAAGATTTAAGCAAAAGGATTACTCTAGAAATTTTTACCATTCTAAGGGCAAGTTGAAACACATCAGAACCAAGTGATGTGGAACGCTATTTACCTCAACATATTTATTTATTCTTCCACTTATTTATTACATCTCTATATATATAACAAGTAAAACATTGTTTAAACCAACCATTCCAATATGACCTTATACGTCAGTTAACAGTAGGCGAGAGTTGAGTAAACATATTATCACACGGTACGGGCCACACAGGCTGGAGTATCCTTTCAATTTCAACGAGTGCGAAAAAAATATGAGTAAAACAATGCAAAACAAATCAAAACAAACGAGGTGATATACAACCACTAAAGAGAACCAATAGGGCGCTTAGGCTGTTTTAAGGGTGTCAGCGAGGCGGTTTCCTTCTACTTTCGATTTATTGAATCGTGTTGCGCTTGTTGTTACTCCGTGTTTCTGTGTGTGGAATTGTTTTAAAAAGTTGATTGTTGACTTTATCGCAATTGAGAGAAGTGAGGGAAAGGGGGCGCTTGAAGATAGAGGAAGCGATTAGACGAAAGCCAAAGAGTAAGCAGTGATAATGTCGAGAAGACCATACTTTGTGCCCAACAGGTACAGAAAGTCTCGAGGAGATTCGTATATTCCTTCAAGAGATACACATCTTCCTTCACCAGAGAGATTACCAGTGGAGAGGAATTATCACGCGGATAGGTTGTACGATAGGGATCGCTATTTCTCACAGAGGGATAGAGGTGATAGAAAACATGCTTCAAAAGCTTCAAAGAGTAATTCGAGAGACAATATGTCGACGTCAAGAACTATGAGTAGTTTTACAACATCTGCTAAATCTACTTCGACCTCAATGGCGATTCATGATTCATCTTCGTTATCGAATTCAACGTCGAAAAATACAATGTTACAGTCACCACCGTTGTCCAAATGGGAGAGTGATAGAAATTTTGACATTTCGAAATGGAAAGGTCAAAAGCACTTATTGCACAATGGCCAACTGACTGATCCTAATGCCACATGTATGGCTGATAGACCTGCGATTCATGCTGTTTATGATCCTGAAATTAAAAAGGACGAGTCAAAGGGAAAATCAATAGTTTATAAGTCATATCCGAAAGATTCCGTACCCAAGACGAAGGATCCAAGGCAAAGGCATCATCAGAGTACCCCAAAGAGGCACAAGAAAATTCCTTACAAGTCGTTACCAATTCCAAAGTTTTTATATGATAAGAATTCTGTTGGACCTGAACCTCCATCAGAGATTGTCATCTCCGGTTTGGGAAACCTATGGAATGAAACGTATTTAAGAAACCAGGTGTCTTCTTTCGGTACAATTGAAGAATATGATAACATCATGGATCCGTCCACTGGTATGCTATTGGGTATAGTTAGGGTCAAATTTGGTGGATCTATAGATAAGGCTAGCAGATGTGCTCAGAAGGCTACTGATGGGTTGAACAATATGACTTTTGAAGGTAAGAGGATACAAGTATTATTACAAAGGGATTCACAAACTCTCGAGACCGTGAAAAAGAAGGAAATCACCAAACGCTTGGTGAAGCAGAAGAAGTTAGAGATGAAGACAGCCCCTGCGCCAACTGCACCAAGAGCCCAATTGGATGCTATAGCTCGAAGAGATGCAAAGAGGGAGTTAATAAAGAAACAAGTTGCCAAACAAATGGCGCCAGATGTCAAACAATTGCAACAAAACACCAAAGCGACTTTTGTTATTCCTCTTGAAATTTCTAAATACGTCAAAGGCAGACCTCTTTTGTTCGTTGATCGCAAAAGTACGTATGATAAGATAAAGAAGGATGATTTGAAGAGTTATTTGAACAGATATGATTGGACCAGAATATTGGAAGAACCGATGGGCTTTTTTGTTGTTTATAACTCTCCAAATGAGGCTAGACGTTGTCTACGAGCAGAAAATGGCCAGCGTCTAAGGACAATCAAGTTAGACTTTCGTTTACTTTTACCAGAAGATTATACGATCGAGGAATCAAAAGAGGAGCAAAGACCAACGGATCCAATTGAAGAGGCAACGATGAATTTGACCAAAGAGTTTGAAGTTGCTTTGTTGAAGGATATCAGAACCAAAATCATAGCTCCAGCTGTATTGAAATGCTTAAACATTGACAACTATCCAAACCTTAGAGAGAAGATTGAACCAATGATACCAAATCTACCTCTTCAATCCAGGCCAATGTTGAAAGAGGAGTCCGAGGAAGCTAAATCACATGTTAGCGAGGTTACAGATGACGTTTTCTCGTTACAGAGGGTATTTCCCAAATTACCATCCTTTAAGAAGAAAACTGATCATCCTTTCAAGAAGTTAACAAAGGCCAAGAGAACAAGAAAACTGAATACTCTACCACTCAGTTATAAATTAAATTTCGAAGATGACGAGGATACAGAGAGTGGAACATCTAGACCTGGAACTCCACAATTAGAGGAAGATGGCCAACCAAAGAGAAAGAAACCAAAGAATATGAAAGAGCCTATTTTGTACTCTTCATCAGAGGAAGAAGAGGAAGAGGAAGAGGAAGGAGAAGGAGAACCGCCAAAAGATTCTGCTCCTACAACTCCCGAGGCCACTCAGACGTCTGTTAAGCCAGATGAACCAGTCGAAGAAATCCAAGACGTTGAGATGGCAGATGTCGATACTTCTGCAACAGAAACTGATGAGGATTACTCAAAGGTTGATCCCTTACACCGTCCAACAGTCACAGACATTCCTATACCGGTCTATGATGAACCTTTACTTGATCATTTGAACTTGGAAGCCATCAAGAATGTCATCAAAGATGATGAGGATTTGAAACTTCTGAGAAGTGCGTTGGCAAGTGTTGAAGAAACTCCAATCAAGGGTTCTATTGAATATTGGGCATGGAAACAAAGACAAATTGAGATTTCAAATGCAACTCTCAAACTGGAAGAGTTACCAGAAAGCCTTAGAAATAAAACAGGGTCTCAAAGAAGTGAAGGTTACTTCAAGATTGCAGACGAAATCAAAGCAGAGTACCTTCCTCATAGGAAGAGAGTCCATGACCCACTGGCAACTATTCAACATGAAAATGAAGAGAATGAATCCTCAAAGGTTCAAAGTTCCAGAGTCAATCGTGCCAATAACAGAAGATTTGCCTATGAGGTTAGTAACTTCAACACAGAGAATGAAATTTTGAAATTGAACCAACTGAACAAGAGAAAGAAACCTGTATCATTTGCAAGATCTGCTATCCATAACTGGGGACTATATGCTCTTGAACCAATTGCAGCTAAGGAAATGATTATTGAATACGTTGGTGAACGTATTCGACAACAAGTTGCTGAAGTGAGGGAAAGAACATACCTAAAATCTGGTATTGGATCTTCTTATTTGTTCAGAGTAGATACCGACACTGTGATCGATGCTACGAAGAAAGGCGGTATCGCAAGATTCATCAACCATTGTTGTGTTCCAAGCTGTACCGCTAAGATCATCAAAGTTGATGGACAGAAGCGTATTGTCATTTACGCCTTACGTGACATTGGGGCCAATGAAGAGTTGACTTACGACTATAAATTTGAAAGGGATGAAAATGATAATGAGCGTGTTAGATGTCTATGTGGTGCACCAGGGTGCAAAGGATACTTGAACTAATTGTAATAATCCGCATAATGAAACATTCTTTGCTTGTAGTTTGTCTCCATTCGAGGTTGATTCGTTACGCGTATTGGACGCGTACGCGTGTGTGTGCGCGCTGGTGGGAAAAATAATAACCCTCAGGCATAAAACGTCCATCAGCAATCATCAACGTCGTTGAGATATAACACCGATAGCATCCAGACTACGACAGATAGAGAATGCTAGTGAGGAACTGTGCTCTACGTTTCTGTCGAAATCTGTACTCCAGATCGTTCACAAGCGGTCAGGTGATACTACGAGATGAGCCACACAGCATCGGCGTTACAACTTCACCACCTCCACCAGTTGTGTCTCATTTCAAGCTTACTGATCTCCCCAAGAAGAAGGCCTCAAAGGAACCAAAAGTGGAAACAACTGTCTCCAAAACAACCAATTCGATAAATCTGAACGGTAAAGCCATTGAATTACCCCCGATGATGTCCTACATCAGAGACGTCATTGATCAGTACCCCGGTTATATCGTGCTGACACAAGTTGGCTCATTTTATGAGTTGTATTTCGAGCAAGCTTCCGAGATTGCACCGTTGTTGAGGTTAACCCTGACCAGAAGAGAGTTCAAAGATTATGCTATTCCAATGTCTGGCTTCCCACTAGGACAATTACAGAAATACATAGCAATTCTCGTCCAGGATCTTCAGAGAGGTGTGGTCATCGTTGATCAGTTCAAGAGAGACACTCCTATTGATAACGACCCTTTGCAATTTGGAAGAAAAGTTTCCAGGATCATAACCCCAGGAACACTTATAGATGAACTCTTTCTGGACGAGCAGAGCAACAATTTCCTGCTTGCAATCAAGTTTCCTGAGAAATTGTTCACGAGAGAACCCGACCCAGATGCCCATGTTGGACTTTGCTGGACAGATCTTTCAGTAGGTACCCTCTACGTCCAGGAGACAAGGCTGGATGATCTGATATCCAACGTGAACAGACTTCAACCCGTGGAGATTCTTGTGGATGACGACGTACCACCAGAGCTCTTGAACACTAGCCAATGGCATAAGGAATTTCCTCATTTCCAACAATACCTTGTTAAATATATCAAGGCCAAACGCCACAAGACAATTGAGGAGTATTTCCACATGTTTGAGCATGGAAACTCAGCATTGAAAAGGTCTTTCCAAGAATTCACTGTGAAGGAGATTGCGTCCTTGAGATCAGTGCTTCAGTACATCGAGAACCATCTACCAGATTCACCCATCACGTTGGAAATTCCTCAGAAACAATACCCTCAGAACATTTTACACATCGACACAAGAACATCCGAAGCTCTTGAGCTACACAGATCACTGAGAGAGAGATTTCTCAAGGGGTCACTTTTCTCATCAATTAAAAGAACTGTTACCCCAGGTGGTGCTAGGTTACTTGCACAGTGGTTATCAGCACCGTCAAGGGACCTGAAGGAGTTGAAGAAACGACAGAAAATCGTGCTTACGTTTGCAAAGAACTCTCCGTTTAGAGCGGATGTTATTCTGACACTGAGCCAGATTCATGATCTAAATAGAATCGTTCAACGGCTGTCACTCGGGAGAGGGTCTCCATTGGAGCTTGTCCAATTGGCCCACTCTTTACAGTTAGTTGACCTCTTGAAGGAGAAGATCGAGGAGGAGATGGACTCCAATGCACAAGCAAAGAGATCCTTAAGGGAATTGTTGGAAAACTACGTTTCGAAGTCACACCTTTCAGAGGAGATATTGAAAGATCTCGATGAAGAAGCCATACTCCTCGAGATGAAGGTACAAGAAGAGGAGCTGAAACAGGAAATCAACCCAGCAGTGGTTGAGAAGAAAGGACGCAGTAACGATACTGGAGTGGAACTTCAGTACATAGTCCGGGAAGAAGCATCGCCAATTCTCATGAAATTACACAACAAGTTGAGACAACTTGAAAGTGAAAAGGCCGAGCTACAACAATCTTTAAATACCAGGCTTGTAGATACTGGTAAGTTCAAAGAAGTCTCTTTGAAAGTTACTCTGGGCTCTGACTATTTGATCCATGTTAGAGGCGGAATGAAGAGTCCCTTCAACGAGATTCAGTCTCTTCTACCAAATGCAGTGGAGAGCTCTCGTGGTAGACTGACGAGATGGCTTGACATGAAAGAGTGGAGAGTACTAGGGCAATCTATTGATAGCACTATCTTTCGAATCAAGGCAGAGGAGCAAAATGTCATCAAGGAATTGAGAAGGAAAGTGATCTCTAATTCCACGGCACTTCGTCAGATAGCGAGAACAATGGAGTACATCGATGTCCTAAGCTCTTTTGCTACGTTGACAGTCGAAAAGGATCTTGTCTGTCCAAAATTGGACAACTCTCTCGAACTCGATATCAGAAGAGGCAGGCACCTTGTTGTGGAAGAAGGACTGAAGTTTGATCTTAAAAACTTTACGCCAAACAGTTGTTCACTTGTTGAGTCCAAGAGCAATTGGGTGATAACGGGGCCTAACATGGGAGGCAAGTCAACGTTTTTGAGACAGAATGCAATCATCGTCATCATGGCCCAGATGGGGTGCTTTGTTCCTGCAGAATCAGCTCGTATTGGTCTTGTAGATAAGATCTTCAGCAGGGTAGGATTTAGTGATGATTTGTATAACCAGATGAGTACGTTCATGGTTGAGATGGTTGAAACCAACTACATCTTACAAGGTGCCACCAAGAGATCATTGGCGATATTAGATGAAGTTGGAAGAGGTACCAGTGGGAGAGAAGGTGTTGCGTTAGCGTATGTCACTCTATTCCATCTTTTGAAAGTCAACGGTTGTCGAGTACTATTTGCTACACATTTTGGCAAAGAGATTGCAAGTCTTTTGAAGAGGGATGGCATATTCGATAGCTTTGTTTTCAAGAAGACGGGTGTTGTCGATGTCAACGGTGATGTGGTTATCAAGCACGATCTTCAAGATGGAATCACAGAGAAGTCATACGCTATAAACGTTGCACAGTTAGCAGGATATTCTCCAGGTTTAGTCCAAAAGGCACACGATGTGCTTAATTATATGGAGAACAATAGCATTCTATAAAACACACGCATTACTTTATGATGATACAAAACAGGGTGTAAGGAAATGTCACATTTGTCTATTGCGGATTATTTTGATTTGGACCATTGTTATTCTGACCGTTTTGCATCATCTGTTGCATCATTTGGAATTGTAACATTTGTTGGAATTGTTGGAACTGCTGGATCTGTTGAGGTGTCATTTGTTGACCAGACTGGTTCATTGGAGCCATTCCGAATGGAAGTGGTGCACCTGCCCCAATGAATGAAGGGAACATAGGCATCTGTGGAGCAGGAGGATGCACCATCGCTGGTGGAGGCTGGAAACTAGACGGAGTGCCATAAGGAGTGACAACATGCGGAGTTTGATACACCTGAGACTGTGCACCGCCCTTTTCACGCTCAGATCTCGATTTATATCCCATATTAAATGCCGGTTTCTGAGGATGATAGCGTTGCTCAGATGATACTTGAGAGTGTGCTATTGGTGATGGATTCCAGTTCGGATCTTTCTTCCTTTTGGTATCCTGAACTTGATCGCTCTGCGTCTCTTTGCCAGTTCTTGTTCTTTTCTTCTTCTTTGCCTTCTTCGACTCCATCTCCTTTTCGTCATCAGAGAACTCCTGTTCCTCTTCTGGAAGCTCCTCGTCGTTCCAGTTACTTGCATCAGTACCTCTAATGGCTTTAATGCTATCTGTATATTCGAACTGGGATTTTGGAACAACGTAGTAAATTGGTTCCTTTCTCTTATCTTTGAATTGTAGGGCTTGAGCCTCGTTATTGAACTTCACCCTATACATGGGCTTTGATACTGGACCAAAGATCTCGAAGAGGTATCCCAACGGCGTGCGATCTTCAAAACACAGCACTGATCCTTCTCTAAGGTATCTAAATTCTCCAGAAGTTTTGCTTTTGATGATGATGCTCTTTTCGACAAAACCAACAATTTCACCTATTTGTTGAATTGGTTCTTCAGAGTCTATGGTAAATCCCTCAGGGAGTTGTTCTGCTGGCTCATCAATGATCTCATTCTTCGATTTGATTGGTTCGTCATTCTGTTCTTCTTCTTCCTCAACATCACCAGCTTCAGCCGGTGCTGTTTGACCGTCTTCATCATCACTACCCTCCTCTTCATCACTAGAGCCATCTTCACTATCACTATCACTATCACTGGAAGAGTCACTATGGCTGTCAACATCATCTTTTCCTGATGGACCATCTTCAACAGCACTGCCTTTAGTACCAGCCTCCTCTAGTAGTTGACCGAGGAAATCATCATCACCTGGTTGTTCTGTACTATGAGATGACAGTTGTTCTTCGCCAGGATCCTCAACAGCAGTCTTTCTAGGCTCTACCACCGAATCCTCTTTCACACACTCTGTTTCTCTAACACATTCCGTTACACTAGACACTTCAGTGTCTTCAGCCTTCTGCTTAATAGGTTCTTGATGCTCATCGCAGGCCTTATCCACAGAGGCATTGTTGTCTGAGGGTTCCACTTCATTAAACTGTTCAACTTTTACACTTGTTATACTTGTTATAAAATCTCTGCCATCCAGATCTTCACTCATCGTCACTTCTAATTACCCCTGGAAAGGACTCTACAGCTTAGAGATGAAGAAGCTTCTTGCTATGTATTAATGGACTGAAAATTTACCACTGCGAAGTGGCTGTACCGGAAAGCTCATCGCTTTATTAATTTTGCCAAACCATATATGTAGCTCGAAAACGATTGCTCATCACCACTTATTCGTCAAGGAAAGATGGGAAACGTCTAAGCTCATCGCAATTTTGCATTTCACTTTTTCCAGCATATACATGTGACTTTGTATAAATGAACTCTTCGAATTGGTGTGATGAATCGTCGAAAGGCTCGTTTTCATCCAATTTAACACCCATCTCTTTCATCAGTTCGAGATCATTATCAAGCAACAAATCAGGATCGATCTGGTCACGTATAATTTTCATGGGAGGTCCATACTCGTTTTCGTCCTCAGTACTCATAGGAAATGTGATTCTTTGACCATGTGGGTTATCAACTGTTTCATGCTGACCATCAAAGAGATCATCGAGACCCAAGCTACAATGTGAAGAGTTGTACAGCTCTGGCTCATAACTTTGAACCTCAGATAACCTTAACCTCTCATTGGGAGAGTTCATAGAGAACACTGAAGGTAAGTGAGAGAAGGAGTCCATTGCCCTATCCCAAGTTGAATATGACTGGTTGATATGACCCTGCCCCATTATATTTCCAGAAATCTCTGAAAGGATGTTCTGTGAAGGCATACATTCCGAATAGCATAGGATATCTTTGCTGGGAAATCCTTTTGCCTTCACCTCGGTATCCTCTACACTCATCGGCGTGATCTCTTGCTTCCTTGCCGAATTTGTAGACTTTGGTTTTCTACCTCTTCTCTTTTTATTCAGATTAGAATCATCAAGCTCATTCTCAAGACTCATCTGATCATTTGCTTCCCTAAGAATCTCGAAAGTTTCATAGTCATCGGTTGGAAACGACTGCGATTGCATCCCAGAGTCATAGGTTGCATCAGACTCTACTGGTTCTTTGACAGAGCGTTGTAGTGCTGAAGAACCTGAATAATTAGAAGGTGATCTTCCTCGAATGATCAAAGGAGGAGTTTCTCTATATGTTAAAACAACAAAATCCTTATCGTTGAGAAACCCGACAAGTTCAAAAACTAACTTGAATCGCTTTGAACTCAACGATGGTTTCTTATAGTTGATCGACAGCGAGAACTGAACCCTTTCGAACCGAGCAACTTTCATGATCTTGTCTTCTGGGTAAGAGTCCAACCCGCTAATGCTATAGCTGTCCTTGTGCTTGTCTCTATCAAAAAAGAAGATCTCGTTCAACTTGGCAATCTTTCCGAGGTTTCTAACATTTGCAGCCTCTTTAATAACTGCATGACCAGGGAGAGTTCCAGGAACTACTATTTGGACCTTGGGACTGAATTGTGGCCCTCTATCTCTCTTTGCTGTATGTTGAACTAAATTTACAATAGTATCGTCGTCCAGCGATTTGGCCAAAATGCGAATACCGAAATATTGAATCTTACGCTTTACTAGCGTATTTCTCTCTTCATTTTGTACAAAATACTCATCACCAGCAAATGCGCCAAAGGGAACACCATCAAACAGAAATGTACTCACCAGAGTGAAGTAGTTTCTCTTGTAGCCAACCCACTCGTTGTAGAGAACCTCAAACCCTCTGTCGATTCTTGGGTTAAGTACAGGTTCAACAACTCTTCCAAGGGAGTTGAACACTGGTCTAACGTGCCTTGTAGGGGCAAACGGCGGTCCAATCTTAAACTGAAGACTTGAACGTGGCGCCAACTTCTTCTTCTTCGGAAATGCATAGTTGTACGTTGTATTGTGGTTGCGCTTCAGAAGACCAGCTCCTGAGCGGCGCGGTGCCTTATCTGGCGTTAGATTTGGCATCGTTCACACGTTCTTTGCTGTAGACACAAAGAAAAGTCATTGTTAGTCAGCTACATTATGATATATATCCCATCAGATTCACGATCCAGGGATTAATCGGCGGTAGACATACCTTTGTAAATGATACAGTTAAAATTGTTAAATGTCAGTTGAAGAATCCACTGATGTGTTTATCTCTCCTTTGAAACAAATATGTTGGGGGTTCTTGTTTCTAATCACTGATTCATGTTGACGAGAATCTGAGATTGAAAAGGATAACAAAACAATACATCGAATTGCGTTTTTGTGGCATATAGAAACGGTTGCTTGTTGACATTTTTGAAGTAAACAACAAAGTTCATTAGAGTTTATGCATGACAGTAAACAAATGTGGCTCATACCATGAATACATCGTTTCCATGGCAATGAAACATCCAGACATTTCAAGAAGCTCATCTCAAATTTTTTTTTTTTTTGGAACTCTATTTTTTTGCGTGCTCGAGAAGACTCAGTTTAAAGCCAATTACACAGGTGAAGATATTGCAAAGGTGGCCAAGATGGGAAAGAAGGCTATTGATTCTCGTATTCCTGCTCTGATTAGAAACAATGTACAGGAAAAACAGCGTAGTTTTTTCGTTATTGTTGGTGATAAGGCCAAAAATCAGTTGCCGAATTTGCACTACCTTATGATGTCTGCCGATTTGAAGATGAACAAGTCTGTTTTGTGGGCTTATAAGAACAAACTGCTTGGTTTCACATCCCACAGAAAGAAAAGAGAAGCAAAGATCAAGAAGGAGATCAAGAGAGGAATCCGCGAAGCGAATGAACAAGACCCATTTGAGGCCTTCATTGCAAACCAGCAGATTAGATATGTCTACTACAAAGAGACGGAGAAGATCTTGGGTAACACTTATGGTATGTGTATTCTCCAGGATTTCGAGGCACTGACACCAAACCTTTTGGCTAGAACCGTCGAGACCGTTGAAGGTGGTGGTATTGTTGTGCTCTTGCTTAAGTCCATGTCGTCTCTGAAACAGCTTTACACGATGTCCATGGATATCCACTCTCGTTATAGAACTGAAGCACACAACGACGTTGTTGCTCGTTTCAACGAAAGATTTATCCTCTCGCTTGGCGGATGTGAGAACTGTTTGGTTGTCGATGACGAATTGAACGTTCTGCCATTATCTGGTGGTAAAAACGTCAAAGCTCTTCCACCAAAGGACGACGACGAGCTTTCCCCAAACGCTTTGGAGCTGAAAGAGTTGAAGGAATCGTTGGAGGATGTCCAACCTGCTGGATCCTTGGTATCTTTGGCAAAGACCACAAACCAAGCTCAGGCCATTCTCACATTCATCGATGCCATTTCTGAAAAGACTTTGAAATCCACAGTTGCCCTTACTGCTGGTAGAGGTCGTGGTAAGTCCGCTGCTCTGGGTATATCCATAGCGGCTGCTGTGGCTCATGGCTACTCCAATGTGTTTGTCACATCACCATCTCCTGAGAACTTGAAGACTTTGTTTGAGTTCATCTTTAGAGGATTCGACGCCTTGGGATACCAAGAGCACCTCGATTATGATATCATCCAATCTACAAACCCTGCGTTCAACAAGGCCATTGTCAGAGTTGATATCAAGAGAGATCACAGACAAACCATCCAGTATATCTCTCCTTCTGACTCACAAGTTCTAGGACAAGCCGAGCTGTTGATTATCGATGAAGCTGCTGCCATCCCATTGCCCATTGTTAAGAAGCTTTTGGGTCCGTACCTTGTCTTCATGGCATCAACAATTAACGGGTATGAAGGTACTGGTAGATCCCTATCTCTGAAGTTGATTCAACAACTTAGAGAGCAATCTGCTTCTAACGGAAGAAACGATGACACTGCCGTGGTGTCCAGAGACAACAAGACAAACGATGTAGAAGTCATTGGTCGTACTTTACGTGAAGTTACTCTAGATGAACCAATCAGATATGCCCCTGGTGATGCTGTGGAGAAATGGTTGAACAAGCTTCTCTGCTTGGACGTTTCCCTTTCCAAGCACAGATATGGTGCTACTCCAAGTCCTTCAGCTTGTAATCTATTTGTTGTCAACAGGGATACTCTTTTCTCCTACCATCCAGTCTCTGAAAACTTCTTATCCAAAATGATGGCACTTTACGTGGCTTCTCATTATAAGAATTCTCCTAATGATTTACAATTGATGAGTGATGCACCGGCCCATGAGTTATTTGTTCTTCTTCCTCCTGTCAATGACAACGATGGTAAGATCCCGGATCCTCTTTGTGTTATTCAAGTTGCTCTCGAAGGTGAGATCTCCAAAGAGAGTGTTCGTAAGAGCTTAAGCCGTGGTCACAGAGCTGGTGGTGATTTGATTCCATGGTTGATCTCACAACAGTTCCAAGACGAAGAGTTTGCCAGTCTGAGTGGTGCTAGAGTTGTGAGAATAGCCACGAATCCAAACTATTCAAAGATGGGCTATGGTTCCAGAGCACTGGAACTCTTGAGAGATTACTACGAGGGAAAATTCACCGACATCTCAGAAAACACCAATCCAAGGGACTTTTCCGTTAAGAGAGTCTCTGATGAGGAGCTGGAGAAGACAAACTTGTTGAAAGATGACGTTAAGCTCAGAGATGCAAAGACCCTGCCACCACTTTTGTTGAAGTTGTCTGAGAAACCACCACATTATTTGCACTATTTGGGTGTCTCCTACGGATTAACTGACAGTCTTCACAAGTTTTGGAAGAGAAATGGCTATACACCAGTCTATCTTCGTCAAACTGCCAACGATCTAACCGGAGAGCATACTTGTGTTATGATTGAAGTTTTGGAGAACAGAGAGAAGAAATGGCTTGAAGAATTTGCCAGAGATTTCCACAAGAGATTCTTACATTTACTTTCCTACGATTTCAAGAAGTTCACCGCTTCTAAGGCATTGAACATCATGGAGAGTACCAAATCCGTTGATCACGGTGAATCTAAACAACTCACCAAATCACAACTCGATGACATTTTCTCTCCGTTCGACTTGAAGAGACTTGAGTCTTATGCTAACAATCTTTTAGATTACCATGTCATTGTGGATCTTTTACCACCCATTGCTCTCATCTACTTCTCTGGGAAGATGAAAGAAGTTAAGTTGACTGCTATTCAACAGGCCATTTTGTTAGCCATCGGTTTGCAACATAAGAGTATCGATGATATTCACAAAGAGCTTGACATTGCATCCAACCAGGCCATTGCAATGTTTTCCAAGATCATTAGAAAGATCTCCAACCATTTCAGAGAGTTGTTGAACCAAGCAATCGAGGAAACTATGCCTGAGTTGAAGGACCAGGCTGTTGCGGAGATGGATGGTGAAGAGGAATCTCAATTTGCTGCAATCGAGGAAGACCTCGAAGATGAGTTGAACGATGAAGGTCAAGAAGCTGTTAAGGCCTTGAAGGAGAAACAGAAGGAACTAATCAATTCTTTGAACTTGTCCAAGTATAACATTGATGATGATGATCTTGAAATGAACAACGATGACCTTGCAAAGGCTGCTAAAACCGGTAAAGTTGTTGCTTTGAAGAACAAGAAGAGTAAGAGAAAAGGTGACGATACTGCTGAGAGTATTTACCAAGAGGAGATGAAACTTGTGAAGAAGGCAAAGAAGGATCATAAAAGAAGTTGATTTGGATAACCTCTATAGTAATAGTTGATGGAATTCCGGGAACTTAGGTCTATTGTAGTTGTTCAACTAGCCACTCACCCACATCGTCCAAAGCATCGTTTATATGTGTATCTTGATCGTTCTCAACGCATAGTATGTTGAACTTCTTTTGAATTGATGGATCCATGTGTGATTCGACATCACCGTTAATAAATAAGTAAGAATGGGATTTGGCATACGCAGGGTACACAACTTTCTCAAAATAACCTGGAGGGTCTGTCCATACCGTCTCTATCGTGTTATAGCTCCTATGTTCTCTTCTGTGCTGTAATGTTTGGCGTGAACATTTGACAAAGATCCTTAGATCAAAGAGTTCAATGATTGAAGGGTCATGGAACAGCATGAATCCATCCACTATGATTAGTTTCCTTCCATTTAAAAGCGCATTCAACTTGAGAGAGAGTCCCTTTAACAACTCCTTAGAAACCTGCGAGTGACCTTGATCATTTGTACCACTCTTGTACATTGCAGTGATACTCTGAGGAGAGAGTTCTCCAGTGGCCTTCAGGTGCTTTATCTCAAGGACAAATGCATCAAACTTGAGAGCCTCTAAACAATCCCAATTATCCATCCCAGTTTCTGGATCTACAGGGATTTCTTCATCTCTCTAGAGAATATTGGTTATATTAGTGGAACGTCTTTCATATTGTCTTCCTGGACACTCACTTTAAAAAAGTCATCTTGGTGTAAAAGATAAGAGTTATCAACGGCTATGTTCAACTGTTTTGCGATTGTCTAGACATAGAAGAGTTAGTATGGATCATTTTCAAAGCACTCAGCAGTACATACAGTCTTCCCACTAGAAGAAGCACCTCCAATGGCAAGCAGTATTGGAGCCATCGTACCTTTAATCATGAGCGTTCTTGTCGATGATTAACATCCTGAGTGAAAGATTGGAGTATATAAACTGCATGAAATCGGGCTATGTGGCGGCTTGGTAGGGTTGATTGTGTTATATTTACGCTGGACAGGGTAACTTCCTGTAAAAATTCAATTTATGGCATTCTGTCCGCTATTTTTTTAGACGGGAACAAAATGTCACTTTTTTGAGCAGTTGTTTGTTTACCCTGCCCGTCAAGGGGAAAAATTAGGTAGAGCTACCGCACAACCTCACTGAGCCCACCAACCTCAACATCTTTGCACTAATAACAACATAATCAGGTGATACGTAGCAAGATGTCTGAGCCTATTAATGCCAACCCTACGGTTCTGGACGTTGATGCCCTGCCTACTCGTTGTGAGGATCACAAACAGGACAAGGCGTTGGACTCACAGGTCCAGGAGTTGTTATCTCTCGCGATTGACCGTGGTATTGATTCAGACGTACAATCACAGGCTCCTAGCCTGCTGTCGGACTCTGAAGAGCAGGAAGACCCTATCGACCCGCAGGAGATCTTTGATCTGATAGCACACATCTCTGATCCCGAGCATCCGTTAACGCTGGGACAGCTTGCTGTTGTCAACCTCAACGATATCAAAGTAATTGATTCTGGTAATAGAGATGAGATGGGTGAAGTCATCATTAAAATCACACCAACAATAACCCACTGTTCGCTTGCTACGCTCATAGGCCTAGGAATTAGAGTCAGACTTGATAGGTGTCTACCCACAAGATTCAGAATCACAATATTGCTCAAGGAGGGAAGCCATCAGAGTGAGAACCAAGTAAATAAACAGTTGAACGATAAGGAAAGGGTTGCTGCTGCTTGTGAGAACGATCAACTGCTGAATGTCATCTCAAAGATGCTGGCAACGTGTAAATGAATCATCCACGTTTTGATAATCTTTCCATTCTATTCGTAGATTGCTTGACTGCTCCTCCCTATAAAAAACACTCATGTGCCTCTCCCCCCAATCCAGCCGAAAACGGTGGTTTGAACGCCCACGAGGGGAAGTGAGAGGGCATCGCATAAAAATTCATAGGCAGGAAGCAAACATTCTTCCCAACTACTTTTTACCATATATTCCGATAACGAGTTTGATCATTATAGAATAGCAGGATCTGCCATAGCTGAGAGAGTGTAAACAATGGGTTACTTCTTGCCTTATGAATCTCTTCCTCATTTGAAGGAGTACAAGTATGGAACAATCTTCTTTTTCCTCTCCATGTAATTTCTTGAACAGACAGACTAATGTATTTTTCACAGGTATCAGAGTGAAGACCGCTCAATCATATCCAAGTACATCTTGAAGCCATTCTGGATTAAATTTGAGCCCATTTTCCCTATGTGGATGGCGTAAGTGGGTCTGTTTTCTGACCATCAATGATAGCTTTGCCTTACTAACAAGGATTCGAAGTCCCAATGTTGTGACTTTATTAGGGTTGGTGTTTATTCTGATCAATTTGGCAACGGTGTTTTACTACGACCCGTTCTTAGTAGGCGATCAGCCTACTTGGACCTACTTCTCATATGCCCTAGGTCTCTTCTTGTACCAGACTTTTGACGCTTGTGATGGTATCCACGCCCGTCGTACTGGTCAAAGCGGACCATTGGGTGAGCTGTTTGATCACTGTGTAGATGCAGTCAACACAACGTTGTCAACCATCGTTGTGGCATCAGCAGTTGGTATGGGATACTCTTGGTTACTCGTAATTGCACAATTTGGAACCCTGGCAAACTTCTACTTGAGTACATGGGAAGAATTCCATACGCACAAGTTGTTCCTCTCTGAGTTTTCAGGCCCAGTTGAAGGTATTCTGATTGTCATTGCAATCTTCATCATTACCGGTATCACAGGGCCAGGAATTTGGAAGTATGAGTTTGCTCAATTAAACTTGTCCTCAGTTGGACTCGGTGATTCCATCTCCGTGACACCTCTACTATGCTTCATCGTTTTTAGCGCTGTGAGCTTGTATTTCAACATTGACAGTGCCAGAAGAAACGTTGATAAATACTATACCGATTGGGATCTTTCTAAAAAGGCATACAAGGGACTGATTCCGTTTTTTGTCTATTACTCTTCTGTTTTCGCATGGTTGTTGTACAATCCAATCATCGTGACTCAGTACTTGTTGCCATTTGTTCTTACCATTGGGCTTACCCTTGCATTCAATGTTGGTAGAATCATCATTGGTCATTTGACCAAGCAACCATTCCCACACTCAACACCATCTTCCTTCATACCACTGGCGGAGTTTTTGATCCACTTGTTATTAAGCAAGTTGGGATACACCGATCCTCTGTTAACCGGATACCTTGTTTGGACCGGATTCGGTTTGAGTCTTGGATTCCACGCCATGTTCATCACCGAGATCATCTATGAAATCACAATATATTTAGACATTTACGCACTCAGTATTAAATATCCAAAGAAGGAGTAAC
Source organism: Williopsis samutprakarnensis (assembly GCA_030569715.1). Lineage (NCBI taxonomy): Eukaryota > Fungi > Ascomycota > Saccharomycetes > Phaffomycetales > Wickerhamomycetaceae > Williopsis > Williopsis samutprakarnensis. Next base: position 127,521 of record JAJMLQ010000250.1, read on the forward strand.
TGAGATTATAGAGCCATACACTTCATTAACTACATATATATATATATATATCCAATAACTGGAACAAAGAACAAGAGTACTGAAATGTAGTCAACAAGGAACTTGTTAAAGAGTAAATCATGTATATACAGTAGCGGATTGGCAAATGCCATGCCAAAACTAAAACGACGAAACAAGAACGTAATGGATGACGCTTAAGCAGTAGCTGGTGAAACAGCAGCTGGTTGGTCACCAGAGGCCAAAATATCGTTGGCGCCTTGTTGAAGCTTGAACTCCTTCTCCAACTCCATGAGTTGTTGTTCAGCAAGGATGGACAATGACAATGGAACACCCAAAAGCAATGCAGAAGTTGTCAACACCCAAGTGATGTTACCAGCTTTTGAGACAGTGGAGTACACGGTGTTGTAGACAGTGGACACCAAGCTGGAGACTTGATCTCTCTGTTGTGGTGGGACAATATCCTTCAAAGCCACGATTCTTTCGTAGATGGTTTCATCCTCGTCAAAGTCATCTTCGTCATCCTCGTCAAAGCCATCTTCATCTTCGTCATCCTCTTCCTTCTCGGATTCGACGATTGGACCTTCTCCAAGAGTTTCGTCTTGGACTCTGATGTCCAATTCGTCTTCAACTTGTGTGAGTTTAACCATTTCTGTAGCTATATCTATATGCGTGTGTTTTGGTTGTTGAAATATCTCTCTAACTACGAGAGGCGTTGAGAGTTTGGAAACTTTTCACAGAGAAAACCACAAACGGACGTTTTCCGGTCGGCGGTAAAAGTAAGAAGAAAAACGGGAAGGAAAAAAAAAGCAAGGAAAAAAAAGCGGGCTTATATAAGCAAACAGTATAATATTATGTAATCCTATTACGTCACTAAACACGTAATGAGCCTGCCAAACAAAATTTCATGTCATTATTTCTGCTGTTGCCCCAATTTCAAAAATCCAGCGAAGTACTACCCAACCGTTTTGTGTCAAAGTGACAACTCTTTAGCAAGTCCAAACTTAGCAAGCGGCAACATCGACAACCCGCCACACCCAGACATGTGGTGATCTTGGAATCTTTGAACACGAGCACTCGCTTGGCTTGTTGGAAGGGAAACGGGGGCAATTATTATAACTTGCCATTCCAACTCTTTCCGTGGGTGACGTTATACGTATTGTAGAGATGTATGTAAAGATGCTACATTGGTTGAAGAAGTCTGTTTCGATCTATACGAGCCATCATCAGAGTGACGATGTATCGCTAGATCTTTCCTACATAACAGAACGTATCATTGTGTGTGCTTGTCCCACCACGAAAACACATAAAATGGTTTATAGAAACTCTCTCTACGACCTCTTGCGGTTCTTAGAGAACAAACACGGGGACCATTGGAAGATTTGGAACTTGAGAGAAGAGTGGAGTGGTGATTATAACATTAACGATGTTTCTCTAAGGGATAAGCTGTGCTATGTTCCCTGGCCTGACCATCAACCTCCAGATTTCACAAAGTTGGTTTCAATCATTGGCTCCATCGGGGAGTTCCTATACGGTGACCCTTCGAACGTTGCTGTAATCCATTGTAAACATGGTAAAGGTCGTTCAGGATTGATAGCAATTGGAGTATTGATGATGAAGTTTGGGTATCCGATGGAGGTTGCAGATGCCTTGTTTACAGAGAGGAGGATGCGCTCAGGCTTTGGATCAGGGTTATCCATAAGTTGTCAAAGGCGGTATGCAGAATACTTAGACCTTTCCAAGAGAATTCCTTATACAGAGAAAGAGATCACGATAAGATTGACAATGGTTAGATTGATCAATGCTAGGTTTGATTCACAAGATTTACAAGTGGAGCTTGTCATATCAAGCTTGACGTGCAAAGACGAAGAAGCCACTATGGTTAGTTTTAAAACCTTCCAACAACAGGGGAGGGACTTGTTGGTGAATGAAATTTCTCAATCTTTTTCTGCAGATTTAAAAGTTTCCATTGAAAGAACGTATTTACATGGTAGTGTACCTAGCTCGTGGGCTTATATGTGTTTGAACATGTATTGGGAAGCCATAGAACTTGGAGGAAAATTCCAGAGAGGCGTGCCAATGGTTACACAGTGCCAATGGGACAATATGGATGGGTTCAAGGGAACAACAAAGAAGGGATTCCAGTTGTTCGACACGTTAGAGTTGTGCTGGATTGCTGACTAACCACCTTTTCTCTCACCTTCCAGTTTGAGCCATACACCATCGATGATTTTCTTGACTAAACTTGCAGCACCTTCGTCATCATCGTTGTCAGAGCTCTCATGGATCCTCTTCACGTTATCAACAAGATAAGGTGGATCCACTCTAACTTCATCCAATATCACAATCGAATTACCCTGCCATCTAACGTTGGGCATCGTCTTATAAACAGCATTGAAGATGACTTGTGCCTCTTTGCTAACTTGATTGTTTTGTGTCTTTTTAATCAGATTGTAGCTATCGTGGTTCTTCTGAATAATCTTGGATAGCTTATTTGGATCAACTGGATGAATCTCCGCCACTGACGATTCATCAACCTTCTTAGAAATCACTGTAAGTTCTTTAATCTGGTTTGTTCTAAACACTCTATAGTTATATGAATTACCGGTAATTGAAAGCGTTGGTACTTGTAGCACCAAAACACTTGGCTGTATGGTGTACGAGTACACAGTTCCGATAAAGTCCTCTCCCAAGGGGTTTGTTACTTTTACACTAATTTCGTTAAAGTGTTAGTGGACGTGTTTGACAAAAAACATCAAAAGACAATCACGAATACCCACGTGATTCCAACAAAGTTCTTCACGTTCTTCAAAGCATCCATTTCTATAAGTTGGGGCCAATGAATTCTCCTTGATGAGTGCGTGTTGAAGTACTCTTTGTGCCGTTTCTGCTCCTTTGTACCACTGCCCCCCTTCAGCGGTTCAAAGGTAAACAAATCCGCCTACCGCTGTGTTTTTTTCTCCCTTGTAAACTTTTGACAGTGCTTGTCGGCACTGTCACTGGGGCGGTGGGGCGCTGTGTTTACTATGGACTCCCTGCCTGGGCGCGCGCGCGCTCTCTCTGTCGAGAAATATCGAGCCCAGAACAGAGAGACACAATCACCAACATCGGTACACGCCAGAAAAGGGAGGACCAGTTGAAGAAGGAATGTCACCACGGTTGCTATCCAAAGAGGCCGAGCTATTTGAGAAGGCGAACATAGTGGATGTCGGTATGCAGCCGAATGAATTCAAAAAATCACCCTTGTTAAGCCATCGAAGTCTTAGCCAGTCGATGGAGTCCCTTTCGCTGGATCAGCTTGCGACCCATCACCATGAAACTGGCTTTACCGGCAATGCTTCTGCACACGATAACCGCGTCAATGAAGAAGAACTGGAGAATGTTAATGGTGACGATGAGGAAGATGATGGAGAATTGAACATCGATGAGGTTGATGCCGTTAACCATGCTGTGGAAGAAGGACTCGTTGATAACAATCTCGTTGTTGATGAGGCTTATAGCCATTCGCTTTCAGAAAGGGCGAACCAGTTCTTATCGCACGATTCTAGTAGCATAATGACCTTTCCTGAGGTTCCCAAACCTATTGTTGACTTTGAACTTGATGATGTGATCGACATGAGAAGAGAACTAGACGATTGGTTCTCCGCTATGGAGATCGATGAGCTTTCGACACTCCCACAGCGGTTTCAACAGCGGTTCCCCAACGTGGATTTCAATAGGCTTCCAATAAGCGATCAGGAATTTCTGGCGGATCAGCTCATATCTGAGTTGAATACAGATGGTTACGACGTTGCACTGGCAAACTTGGTCTATATTGCGTTTGGTGCACCTTCAGAGATGAAGTTCACTTTTGAAGATCAAATCCATATTATTAGACATAACACAATGTTCTTGGTAAGGTCTAAGCTCATCCAGAAGGTTATACCCATTTTGAAGACAAATTTCAAACTCGCATTGATAGCGGATACGGGGTTGGTTAAATTATCGAAACGTATATTCATGTCGTGTACTTTACTTTACGTTGTTGTTTTGGTGTACCTCGATAACAACAGCGTTGATGATGACGAATCCGAGGAGTTGAAGAAGATTATTGATGAAGAAGAGCTGTTGCTATTTCTCATCAGGTGTATCGACGATTGGAGATGGAACTCAAGGGCATGTCTACGGATACGAAACATCATCACCTTCTTATCTAAACTATTGCAGCTCCAAATTGGAGGGTTTGAGAAGCGCAGAAGAGCCAAAGAGTTTATATGTGAGAGACTGAACATCAAAAAAGAAGATGATCCAAATAAATTGACTGCATCTCCTGTGGATTTCCATCTCTTTAGAGAGGAAATTATTGCACGATATCCTGGATACGTACCACCTGCTAAAGATCCATTGAATGTTGATAGTCCATCTTCACTTTCCCAATTTCTCACCATGCCACGGCCTATTCAACCAACGAAAACTACGAATAACGTTGATACGCTCTCACAACAAATTCACATCGCGACACCTGCACCGTCTCCATCACCTCCTTCAAGTCCCATGAGTCGGGCTCTAAAGGGGAAGAGAATATTCCGAACAAACGAGAGTTATCCATTCATCTATCCGGTAGAGGATGATACGAAAATTGTACCCGATAGTATCCGGGAGGCTTCAGAGCTGTTTGCCTCCAGAGTTCAAGAGAAACTGAGTCTCAAACAACTATGGGCTGAACGTGATACTTTTGTAAAACAGGAGAGAGGGTGGATAGATCCTGTTGTTGATGAGAATGACGATTTTAACTACTCCAGATGGAAGAGTACGCAACATCAGGATATGTTGGACTCTTTAAAAAGAGTTGAAGAACTTTACAAATCTTCATTAAGCCACTTGGCATCGATGGTACATGTTATAATCCAACTAGTTGTGAGCTCTCAAAACTCAATGTACCTATTGTTGGACAAGGAAGTTAGAGGTTCAGATATTGATATCTTGAGGTCGAAAGAAATTCTCTTGAAAAACGCAACCACAACTCTGCATTTACTTCTAAGATGGTTCAAGACAAATCATATCTTACAATTTGAATATCTCAGTGGTCTTATCTATGATTTTAACTTTTTCTCCGTTGTGATCCAGTACCTGAACACTATGGATACGAGGTTACTGGACAGAATAAATCTCATTGACGCATATGTGCCTATCAACTCGCTCTGGGTAGATAACCCAGCAGTTGAGGCCATAGATAAAAACTTTTGCTGCTCACTTGTCAATTTACTACAGATAACTTCAATGATATGCCAAAAGAAAACACAAAGGATTCTCTCAATCAGCGAGCTGAATCCAGCACCTGCGTTGAAGAATATCTTGTCATTATCCAATCCTTCTCTCTGGTCACCAGTATTGAAGATTTCCAAACAGATTACATCCTTCAATGGTAAAAAATGGAAGGCTAATAACATGGATCTAATATCCATGGTGTATATCCATGGTAAATTGGATTTAAAAGACAACTGGCTCTCAGGCAGAGATATCGATGCTGAAATTGCAGATGCTTATGGACAAGAAATTGCACTTAGAGCGTTGGTGCAGTTTTTCAACTCGAGAAGATATGGTGATACTATGAACGAGCTGGGATACACTAGCAAGCATGGTGACTTCTTTACAAGAGAGATTGAGCTTATTTCTAGTGATCTCTAATAATGAACTAATCGAATTGGACAATTGGCTATTCAGTTTCTGCCCATAACACCCTTTCAACGTTCTCATGTAGCAATGTTCATATTAACCCAAGTTATGCTCTATCTTGGAGAGTCATTTCAGTTACATCTGAACCACCAGAGATCATCGTTGTTCTGAATCGGGGCCGACATTGGTTATCTGTCTATCATGCGATGTCAGAGCTCATAACCAAAAGTGCATTGTCTAATGCACCCCGCGAGAAGATCAGCAAACATTTGAGCTAGATATTCGGACTCATGATCAAGCAATTTAAGTTGTCCCGCCAACAAAGATGTTACATCTATTGCCTCTAGAAGTAGTCTCTGAGATACTCTTGTATCTTGATGTGACTGACATAGAAAATGTTCTTTCTGTTGATGAATTCAAGAACGCTTTACAGGACAAGTTCCTACTGGTGGTTGATGATGTTTACCACTACAGACACTTTCCTTCAATTAAGAACCGATACAAATGGGAAGATATACACACCAAGTCACTGGAACTGAAGGGTATTCTCTGTGTAATAGCTGTGATTAAAGCGACCCATTATCTGAGTCCCACTAAGCCTTTAGAAGGAGGTGGCTTGGTTAAGTACTATTACATCTCAAAACCAGAGGATCCCAAAATCACAATTACACCACGTTCTCTGGAAAAAATGGATCTTAGCAGGAACTCTTTCTTCTTCTCAGAGTTGGAGGAATTATTCGTTGATAACACGGAGCTGACTTCACCAATGTTACAGTTCCCAGACCTTTTATACCTTACACTTGAAAACACCACTTTCCTACCCAAGAATCTGAGCTTTCCAAAATTGGAAGGGTTATCCTTAATTTCGTGTGAAAGTAGAGATACTTCGTCAAGATGGGACTTACCACTGCTAGATAAGCTGCTGGTAACAGAGAAATTCAAAACTATCAACGATTCTATCGATTATATGCGCTCTACAATGACAAATCTGACGCTTCAAGGGATTGCTGATATGGACAGCTGGTCAAATATCTCGAGCTCTTCACTATTGAACATTAATGCAGTGTTTTCTACTCAAATTCAACAGATAAGGCTGGAGAATTTGAACTTTTCTTCATTGGAGGTATTTTGGTCATCGGCAAACTCGTTTAAGCTTCATCAATTGTGGATTCCCAGGGTTAGATCATTCGGTCTCCAAGCTGAATTTGACAACGAAGAAGGGGACGAGATCTCATATCTTGATGCTCCAAATTTGACTGTTTTACAACTTGAACATCTACAATTCAGAACTCTTGATCATATTTACACTCCAGCCTTGGTATCACTTGATATACGCTATGTCAAGACTGTGGGAAATCATAACTGTGATCACACGTTCCTCGAAGGTACCGAAACAATGAATGTCATATCTTCTGATTGGTGGAAACACACAGATAATTTAGCACTCTTGACAGTTGAGGACGTAACACTATTGCACGAACTGGATGACCATTACTTTCCCCATTTGTCCAATCTTATTATCAGTCCTACTACAACTAACATGGACACAACACCACTAAGGTTACCACTTTTAAACGCACCTTATCTTGAGAAGGTTGAATTCTTGAACATCCCAAACCTTTTCGATTTTAGTGGGCTTAACCATTATGGAAACTCTCTGGAGAATTTATATCTTTTCCAGTCTGATGATATTGGTGAAATTGTTCTGAGAGATCTATATCTTCCCTCTTTACTTGTTTTCATCAGCGAATGTGACATTCCTGAACGCTTTATTATCCAACGCTGCAATTTTCCAGAGCTAATCGAACTTGAACTGAGAGGATGTGGAGCTTTTTCGGCTCAAACTCCCTATGTGCAATTTTCTTCACTGGAACTGCCCAAGCTCAAGTTTCTTTCTCTATCACAAATATTCTTGAGCCCAACACTTGATCTATCAAAATACCCATTAACACAAATCAGATTATATCGCTGTGAAGGTTTAAAAACGATTATTATGCCACATGGTGTCACCATAGACGTGTTTGAAATCGTGCCTCATCCAGCAATTGAAAAAGAAATAATCACCATCTGCCATGACTGCACGTTTGATCCATCTAAATATCGTAACTTGCATGGAAGAGTGGACCTCACATTCATCGAAGTTGCTCCAAGAAAGGAAACCAAATATTAAAATCTATTGATCTAGGGAAAATTCTGAGTAACCAATTCAAAAGGTTCACTAATCTACCCAACCGAGAACTGACATATCATATTATTAGAGCTATCTTCATAACAACGTAGAAGGATTACGCTATGGCTTTGGAATGATTACATTTCTGAGTTGTGTAAATATAAATGTAAATCCATGGTAGGTATCAAGCCCTTATAATGTTTTGCCGATTTCCATGCCGATTCCCAACTAGGAAGTCTACAAATGTAAACAAAGAAAAATAAACAAAATCGAAAAAGAACAAAAACGTAAACAATCACATCCGCGCGTTTGACTTGTGATCCATCAAAGTGGTTAGTGTTCAGAATGGTTAGTCACTCACACAATCTATTACACAGTTATCTCAAGCGATTGGTGTTATGTATTGTCAGCTCTGAAGAGGATGCAGAGTACTTATTACACGAACTGTTACAACGAATTCAACGTGGTGCGGAGTCACAGAGCACGTATCAGTTAAGTGAGGTGTTGCCAGCTGTACGGCGTCTGGTTCCACAACACAGCTTTGCACAAGTAGAAAGCATCACTGACCAGCTTGTACGAATTGAAGATTCGAATGTGATTGCAAGATATTTGGTTGTTTTGTTATCTCTTTTAAGAGACTACACGGGGAGGAAGGAGTATGGTGAGAAAGATTACAAAAGTATTATCGACGATAGAGCTTCGCACTATGGGCATTTGACGGTGGATTCTTTTGAAAATGCAAATTTTGATAGAATGTCTGATAGAAGATCCGTATATTCGACTTTGCATCAAGAGCCTCGAGTTCTAACCATGGAAGATACGTTGATTCCATATCTAGAAGGTCAAGTTCCAGAACAAGATATCTTGAGATCACTACCATATTCGTTGCTTGGAACCACTTCTGACCTACTTCCCTTGAAAGACGGTGCTATTTTGCTCCCAGGAAATATATCTAATGGACTAAGTGGAGCGTTACATGCGATTTTAGAAGCAGGTTTGATATATCAGAGGCTCTGTCAAGTGATTGATTCGTCTAAAGGTTATGAATCATCCCAAATCCATGTGGCCTTACTCAGCTTTGTTTCAGACCAAATATCTGGCTATGTTCAACTTGTCAATGAGATATCAATAAGGCAACATTTCACTTTAAAATCCATTTACAGTGATCTCTTGGATACAGTGGTAAGGTTAAGGTTCCTCTTTTTCATCTTAATAACTACAAAAGGTAAACCTCCCCATGAAACTCTATCAACTATACATTCTTACCATGATCATGGTGATCCTGAAATTCAATCATGTGCTCGCAGAATGCTGAGCTACACTCTTGAACCTTTTTTAAAGTCGCTCTCTGAATGGATCATCAAAGGTGAATTAAACGAGAAGAATAATGGATTTTTCGTAAACAGGCAGGCACCTAATCATCAATTTCTGGGTCTCGGTGTGTATTTTCATGCAGATAGTGTACCATCACTTCTAGATGTCTCTCTGAGTGAAAAAATATATTCTATTGGCTTGATGATTGTGTTTTTAAAACACCACTGCCGGCAAATGAAATGGATTAGTGAATTCTCAGAGAGAACTGGAACTCTTTTCAATAAGCTTCGACTAAACACCAGTGAAAATTTTATCAAGGGGGCCAAATTCCACACGTTTATTGACAACACATATGCCAGTCTTTTGAATTTCATGACTTTTATAATTCACGATAAATTTTCATTGATGGCAACACTAACGGCTTTACGAGATTATTTGTTAATGGGTCGTGGAGATTTTATACAGGCCATCATTGATAATGGAAGGGAGCTGTTAAGTGACCCTTCGAACTCCTTAACTGGGCATCAATTGACTCGTTTGCTACACCAATCTGCTTCCAACACAACTTCAAGATATGAATTATCAAATCTCGGCGATTTGGATGCCAGAATCTTGGCTATTGGACATGGAAATGTTGGATGGGATGTGTTCACCTTAGACTATAGAGTGGAATCTCCATTGAACATTTTGATCAATGATTCTTCGAATCAGTTTAAAAAGGATTATTTACGTGTTTTCAATCACCTATGGAAGATCCAAAGACTATGTGACACCTACACACAACTCTGGCTCCAGTGGAAGAATGTGCGAACCGTTGAAAAACGAATCACCAGAATCAGACTCATCCATAATTTCATTTTTGGTGTGTTTGAATCTATCCAAAGCTTCATCTACTATGAGATCATTGAAACCGCATATGCAGATCTACAGAAGAAATTTAAAAAGAATGATAAGATGGTGCAATTTGATATATCAAAAGTCAGTGGTAAATTGAAAGTGTCCTCCATTGTTCTGAAACCATCATTGGACTACTTGAAACATATTAATCTTTCTGATGATGCTACAGAAAAAATTCAGAATAGTTTCCAAGAGATTCCAATTCAAGATATTCAAAAGTTTCATTCAAACTTCCTTCAAAGTATCACAAAGCATAAATTAATGGATGTCTCGAATGATTCCAATAGGGGCACCATCTCAAACAAATTCTTCATCAACCAGTTTAACAGTCTGGCACAGATTGCATTCAAATTTTCACTTGCTGAAGCTGAATTGATCAAACTTTTAAGCTTGGAGGATACCGAGTGGAATCCCCAAACAGACAATGATCTACGAAAAGAGGCCATTTTCAATAATTTATTGGTGTTATTTAACGAGTTTAACGGTTACTTGAAGACGTTTGTGTCAGATTTGAGTAACGATCAAGATATTCAACTCCGTCATTTAGGACTGGTCCTAAACCACTGATTTGATCACTATAATTACATACAACCCTACATAAAGCTGGTTAACAATTTCTAGTATCAAGCGCAACTTTTACTGTATTTTGAGGCAAAGAACCGCATACACACAGCTCCACTACCAAAGAAGTATAGAAAAAGTGTGTCAAAAGTGAGACCCAATAAACAAACGGTAGTGACTATCATTTGAGAACGTTCACACTCTTTTCGTATCCATGTATCTGGAATATCTAAGAGTCATTTATAAGTTGGGACATATTTGCAATGTGTATGAATTTGTATGTACTCATTGCGAAGAGTGGAGGGACCTCATGAAGGGGGAGATCGGTAAAATCAATTTCGTAGTGATGCAGTAACAGAATACAATTTGCCTCGCAATAGATCTTAGTGTTAAAAGTTTTCTGTTATCGCAACGTATATGGTTAACCATCAACGATCAATCATAATAACAACCCCTACTTAAAGTGATAGGTTTCTATAACAACAAATTATCCAATATAACCCTTAGAGTGCCGTGTATCTAAGCACCACGGACATTTAAAACACCAAGCCAATCAAAACAACACAAAAGCTTCACAATAAAGCATCAAAAGACAAAATAATGCATTACACACCATCAATACATACAATCAATAAACTTCAACCACCACCATTTCACACAGCTATTGACACCTTCTACAGCCTTTGAACAATAGCGCGCTGTACCGTAACATGGGGATTCTGATACGTCCAGCATGCTGCTCTTATAACAGCCAAGTAAAGTTGTAATCTCCGATGATGCACTTTGTAAAGTTTAAAACCACCTAATCAGAGCAAAAAGCCCTTGAGGCGATTTTGACCCACATTGATACCATAAATATCAAAATTTTCAATATCCCCTTTTAGATAAGGATCGACCAGCTGTTGTGTGTGTTGTCTGTTAACTCACAGCTTACCGTGGTGACTGAATACACTTTAACCTGTCGTAGCAGAGCACAGCAGACTTTGTGATTAACTGATAGCGACGGTCCTAAGATGCCTGTCAATTCCCGTTCACAGTCACAAGGTTCCAACACCAGGGGCAACTCCAGCTTTCCGTATACATTACCGGAACATGTGATTGAAGAGGAGAGTGATTATGAGAATGAAAGCCCAAGATCATCTCTGTCCTCGTCTGCCATCTCTAATAGTGAAAGTGTCACAGTACGAGCGCTGGTTCATGATCGGACTGGCTCCACATGCACAGGCACAACGACAAGGATAGGCAGGATTAGGACTTTGAGGGATCAGATTGCCGATGATAACAGATCGATCATTCAGGAGGAAAGGTTGGGCAAACATAACCTCGATAGACACTTACAAAGAGAATTCTCCATCGAAGATGCTGTGAGGTTAAGGACAAATCGTTCAGCATCGTTCAGCGTAGAACCGAACATTGAAGAGAACGTTCCAAAGCGGAGAGCTTCAACTGTAGAAAGGGTCTTTACCAATATCGCCACAGGAACTGTTGATCTTCCACCAGATGGTGGATACGGTTGGGTTTGCTGCATTTGCGCTCTAGTTGTCCTGTTCTCCACTTGGGGTAATAACAGTGCATTTGGTGTCTATCTGTCCTACTACATAGACAACGACGTCTTTCCTGGAGCAACACAACAGGACTTTGCGTGGATTGCCGGACTGATTGTCTTTTTGGCCCAATTGTTTGCTCCGTTTGCAGTGATATCCGAAAGACTGATTGGTTTCAAGACCACTATGTCCATTGCCTGTGCTTTCCACTTTCTTGGTTATCTACTTGCATCATTTGCTACTAAGCTATGGCATTTATTTGTGTGTCAAGGTGTTATTGTTGGAATCTCATACTCTTTCCTGTTTGTTCCTGCATGCTCCATTATTCCAAATTGGTTTTTGAAGAAAAGAGCAATTGCATCAGGAATCTTATGCTCTGGTACAGGTCTTGGTGGTATGGTTTATTCCTTATCTATCAATGCCCTGATCCAGGAAACTGGAGATCAAAGATGGTCTTTGAGAATGGTTGCAATTGTGACAACTGTTTCACTGGCCATTGCAATCTTTTTTATAAAGAAGAGGAACCAACCACCGAGACAGAAGATCAACTGGATAAACTTCAGGGATAATCTGATGGCAATGTTCAGTACACGGATATTGAAGGCGCCACAACTGTGGTATATAACACTTTGGTTTTCACTAGCCTTGCTTGGTTATAACATGACACTATTCTCGTTTGCATCGTCTGCAACAGCATTAGGGCTTTCGCAGCACCAAGCTTCTGTTCTTACTGCTTTAATCAATGCAGCACAAGCAGTTGGTCGTCCAACTATGGGACTTATCGCAGATTCCTATGTTGGAAGAGTGAACTATTCGATCATTCTGAACGGTGTCGTTATCATTCTGATTTTTGGATTCTGGATGGTGGCAAGGTCATTCACCGCTCTGTTGCTGTGTGGCCTTTGCCTTGGGTTCACTCTTGGTGTGGGAAATGTAATGAACTCTGTTCTAATAGCTGATGCATTCCAGGCAGAGGACTTTGCTGCTGCTTGGTCAATCCTTAATATGGTGATGGCTTTCTTTGTCTTGTTTGTCGAAGTCATTGCGCTGTCCTTGAGGGATAACTCCCTGTCCAATCCATTCCTCTATGCTCAGATATTCGCTGGAACCATATTTGTGATTGCCCTACTCTTTCTATTCCCATTAAGGGAATGGCATATCAGGGCCATGTTACGCAGAAGGCGCGCTGAAACACAACAAGAGGTGGAAGAAGTTCAAGGAAGGAAAGTCCTCTCTTTGCCTGTAAATGAAGATTACCTCATGAAATTAGACACCAAACAGGAAAACTACAGCCAGCTTTTGAGTGAAACACCACATGGTTATATCAAAAGAACGTTGTATCCAGTGAAAGTGTAAGTTCAAATATTTATGGAGAATAATGTTGATGTTTTTGACCCTTATTAGGCAATTTGTAAACAAACAATCAACCCCAAAAGAAAAAAAATAATGGAATTACCGCGAGTTGGAGAAGTTGATGCTTCTTGCTTTGTTTACTATTTCGAAGAGAAGTATAATAAAGTCTGAAAGCCACACATATACAGCTCGATACCTATCTCATCATGTCTGAACAATGGAGAGAGTACGTTGATCTGGGAGATTCCAGCAGGTATGGTACTCCTTTGAAGCTTAGAAACCCAGCAGTGATGAACCTTAAAGAACAAAGTAACGAGAAGAAAAGGGGCCCTACTACTCCTTTGACCCCTACTTTAATCCAGAAGAACATCGTCAAGAAACAGTACACATCCAACAACGAAATGTTAGTGAAAACGAGTGATTTGGAACTAGAAGCTGATGTGAAAGCTCACAAATTCAACGAAGATGGTAGTTCTCCAAGATCTCGAAGAACATCGTTATGTCCTACAGGTTTGAAAGCCTTTCAGGAACAAGAGAATGCAACGCCAAAGATATCTGCTGGTATCAAGCAAGCTGTAAAGGATAATAAGAAGTCAAGGCTACAAATTTTAAGAGGATCCGCAAACACTGGTGCAGATGTATCTGTCAGCGAGAGCGAGTACAGTGAGATGTCAACGATATCAGGTGAGACTCCAAATTACAAACTCAACGGTAATCTCGTGTACTACAAAAACGGATACTATCTGGATAGTGTAGATGATTCTTTTGCTGAATTGGAGAGAGAATTGCTAGTGAATGAAAAGGAGTTACAAAGAGTGGACGATATTGTTGAGTTTATGAAATTGGAAAGAAAGTACGAGGGGGAAACCAGTTGAAGAATAACAAAATTAAATGCTCGTGTGTTATATTAACAATACCATTAATAAATTCTTGATAGCATTGGCTATTATAAAGTCATTCAAGTAGCATGCAGGGTGATTAGTTGTGCACAAAGTAGGTAAAAAAATGCTGCAACAGTAGGTGATTAACTGAGTAAGGAATATACCTCTTCAGCACTGATTCTCTCCTTTGATTCGTAAGTCATCATTTTTTGGAACACTTTTCTTATCTGATTATCAACACCCGGTAATATCTTTTCCATTGGTTTACCAGGATGAGGAACAAGTTGGAGACGCTCAAAAGTTGTAGATTTCGCTGCTTCTGGCCATGTCTCCAATGATGGGGTTCCAAAAGTTGAAAATATCATATCCATAAGCTTGAAATCAACAACTTCTTCATCGTCAAACACAGGCTTGAGATTTTTGCTAAATACTAACGTCATAACTATTCCCAAAGCCCAAATATCGACACCATATTCATAGTCGGCGATATGGAAGAGCAGCTCCGGTGCCTTGTAGATACCAGTAGCAACATCACATATCTTATTTGAATCTGACTCCTTGCCAAAGTTGTTAGGAATCTTGTAGCTTATTCCAAAATCAATAATCACCGGAGTTGGATTATAGCCCTGGAACATGATGTTTTCCGGTTTTATGTCACGATGGATGATACCTAATCCGTGTAGAAAGTGTAACCCGTTGGCAATACCTTTAATAACCTCAACTCCTTCTTCTAGACTAAGATTGCTGATATATTCAGCCGTCGTGGGCCTTGTCTCGACGTTGATGTATGGATTGAAGCGTGACGCTTTGGTCCTCTTCGCATGCCGTTTGAGCCAATCCATAAGTGTAAAGGCATAATATGGAAACACCATCGCTGTATCACTGAGATCTTCTGTGAAGACGTCTAAAAGCGTCGTGATATTGACTGGTACTTTCTCTTGGGCAAACAGCTTCAGTAAGCGAACTTCGTCGCGTGAGCAGTGTGGGGGACGCTCTTCATCAGTACAGGCGACTTTGATAGCAACCTGTAAGTTTGTCTTTGTACAAAAGGCGCTATAAACATCAGAAAACCTCGTACACTTTATTCTCTTCCTTTCTTTATAATTATTCATCTAGCTGCTAAGATCTTGGTGATGATGCTTGGTGATGATGCTTGGTGATGGTTGTTGTATTTGAAGATTGTCTCATGTTTTTAACCTGCAAAGTGGTACGGGCGAAATTCAAGCAGTGGATGCCATTCAATGGAGAGTTAAAACTTACGGAGAAAGGGGAAATAACCTACGGATGGGGAATTTCATCTTATAAAGAAACAGAACATATTATTTACACACAGATGTCCTCGTTCTTGAAAGATGCTGTGATAACAGAATCTGTGCTTGCTGGTGCAAGTTTAAGCGATGTACAAAGATTGTGCAAGGCAAGATCTCGGCTACTCAACTCCACAGAGCGGACAGTCATATGGCCCAAACTTGCCGCTCTCCCTGATGAAGGTTATGGAGAAGTTGATGAAGGTTGGAGAATGAAGCCATGCCACAGAGATGAAGATCAAGTTATGCTTGACGTTCAAAGAACTCAGTTCCTGGTACGGTCGGGAATACAGATCAAGGATAATGAAAAGTACCGTGAAGAGCTTAACGAGCTCATCGTAAGGCTATTGAGAGAGCACCCAGCCTTGTCATATTATCAAGGTCTTCATGACATTGCGGCATTGATACTTATTGTGATGAATGATAGAGATGAGCCAGAAGTTACATACAAATTTTTTGAGATGTTTTCGTTTTGTCATTTGAGAGATTTCATGATGCCTGACTTGACAATGTCCACTCAGATGTTGAACATGGTTCCTGAATGTATATCGCTTGTGGATAGACAATTGTATGATGACTTGTGTTTGGGAAGTATGAAGCCGTTTTTCTGCTTATCACCAATCATCACATTGCTCACGCATGATATCAAGAATTTCCCATCGTTATGTCTTATATTTGATCAAGTTCTAGCATCTGGATCCATCGGCATTGTAGTGTATATCTACGTGGCATTGATGATCAATCAACAGGACAAGTATCTTGAAAAGATTAGACTGATGGAGCAAGAGGACATGTTTTCAAGGGAAGACTTGGTCCATAACGCCTTGTCCAAGTTTTTAGCGGATGTTTCTCTAGACGATGTCGAATTGGCCATTGCAGACTCGTACAAGATTCTTGAGAAGTATCCGCTAG
Organism: Williopsis samutprakarnensis; assembly: GCA_030569715.1. Classification (NCBI taxonomy): domain Eukaryota; kingdom Fungi; phylum Ascomycota; class Saccharomycetes; order Phaffomycetales; family Wickerhamomycetaceae; genus Williopsis; species Williopsis samutprakarnensis. The sequence continues at coordinate 144,112 of JAJMLQ010000250.1, forward strand.
AAACGTTGAAGAGCTTTAAAAAGCTGAGGAAATGGAGTGTAATGAAGACCACGTCTAAGGTATACGTTGGTGATATAAGGAAGCTTGTGAAATCCAGGGCTCAGACCGATTTCGATAAACTAATGAAAAAGCAAATGATGCCGTCACCTATGATAGTGAGGCTACTGATGAACGACAAGAACCATCGTCTAATAAAGATCTCCCTTAGTGTTGGTATTCTCAGCATCGTCCTTAGTATACTGTTGAACAAACATCATCCTCAGAGGTATACTGTCATTTGCCAGACCGTATTGAACTGGTTGATAAACACAAATCACTCAGGGAAACTACATTCATTCCTTGACGGATTAGGGTTGCCATGACATATGATTTATACATATCTATCGGTTCCACTACTCAATCCCAACTTCGTAGACGAAGGCACTCTCAATACTCGATCCTTGCCATCCACGGTTACCGCTAGCACTAATCATGTACCTGTATGTTGGGTCGAACATTATATCACACACTGTTCCACCGTGGTGTCCTGGAACGATAAGGAATGGGGTCTTTTTCTGTGAGTCTGAATGGAGTCTCAAATCATAGATTCTAATGTTGTCATACGACCCACAAACCACGTGGTTATGATTTGGTAAAGCTGATACTGCTGTAACTGCACCTGAAACTGAAGGGAATTTGAGTGTTCTTGCCGGCGATGGATCACCACTAGAGTTGAAAGGCATCTTTAATGAAAACTCCTCGACGCAACTATTTCTTCTGCCGGCGAATATCGAATTACCATCATAAGACCAACAAGCTGATACACACCAAGGAGGTGTTCCCTTAGGTGATTTCAGTCGAAGCACATGTTTACGTGTTCTAACGTCCCAAACGTACAGTGATCCATCAACGGAGGATGATAAGAAGACATTCTCATCAACTGCGGATTGTAGATCTTCTGGCTGTTTACTTTCTTTGAGATTATCAGCGGTGCCCTTGTTGTTGTTGTCGTCATGAACGTCATCCTCATCGTCTCCAAACAGTGAATCCATATCGTCATCATCCGGTTGGGCCTGTTGAACTTGATCTAAAGCGATCCCGCCTGAAGGTCTATATTGTATAGACGATATCTGTCCAGTTGAATCTTTGAAGTTTGCAATTTGGTTCCCGGTGTTCAAGTCCCATTGGATAATATTGTTATCCCAACTTCCAGATAGAAATTGGTCTTGTCGTTGGTTTAACTGTAGTACAGAAACCGAATTTGAATGACCCTTGAAATGATGTACAATTCTACCTTCGTTATGTCTGATGGATTGCAAATTGATACCACCAGTTGATAACCCACCAAGAAGCCAAAGACAGTTGTTCTCCACCGCTAATGAGTACACAGGGGATAATTTAGGTTCATAAGTATCACCCTTTATCGAGCTTCTCTTCACAGGTATCTCGTTATCCCAATACGCTAACAATACACCGGCATTTGTAATCAAATCAACCAACGAGTGTCTCTGAGCGGATGTCAATTGCACTTCACCGTCAATAGACGCAAAAAAATCGTATTTCCTTATGAATCCATCCTCACCACCAGTGAAAAGCCACTTCGAAGTCTTTGGAAGTGCAAAGCAGTTAATACCAGTCGCATGTGGAATTGCAACCTTCGGTACTATATCGTAGGAATCAGCCAATGAAGCCTTCATTATAAGCGAGTTATAAAAGGCTTGATGTTTTGCAGTTTCGTCGTCAATTACAACTTCCTTTGTGCTGACCGATGTCGCAGGGCTATCAGCAGTATCTCTAGTACCATCAATGTCATTCTCATGTTCATCTTCTTCACCATCAGGGCCTTGTTCTTGTTCCTGTTCCTGTTCTTCATCATCTTCCATATCTTCATCTTCATTTTCTTGTTCAGGCTCATTCACCTTCTCAAGAGAGTTCAACTCTTCCTCTTCTTCCTCCATCTCTTCATCCTCATCTTCACCTAGCGGAATTTCTGATTCTTTGAAGATGTCATCCTCTTCTAAAGACATTTCGCTTATTGTTTCCTTAATCTCTGTTTACCAATATTAAAGAGCCTTGTTCTGTGGTTTTCGGTTTCCCTTTGAAAATTTCACGTGCTTGCTTCTGCAACGACCAAACATGTCAGGCTTCTCTCACTATAAAATTTCAAGTGAGGGGGGGTAGCCAGGCCCCTTGAATTTCTATCACCTCATCGTGAGGTTTTAAAATAACGTATACACTAGCAACGCTATATCAAATGAGTGATCACTTTGCTGTTGAAACTAATCATTTAACCTACAAGTTCTCTAACGGGAAAGTTGGGCTTGCCAATATCGAGCTTGAACTTCCATGGAGATCCAGAACGCTTCTCATTGGTTCTAACGGTGCAGGTAAATCTACATTGCTAAAGCTTCTCGCTGGTAAGACGTTGAGCACTGTGGGTACTATTGGTATTGGGGGACATGATCCTTTTAGAGGTGGTTCAGATGCTTCAAACATCACTACTTATCTTGGTACTGAATGGGCGTCTAATCCAATTGTTAGAAGAGATATCCCAGTGACAGTGCTGATCGACTCCATTGGTGGTAGTGTCTATGCAGAAAGACGTGATGAGCTGATCGAGTTATTGGACATCGATCTGGCCTGGAGAATGCATCAGGTAAGTGATGGTGAAAGAAGAAGAGTACAGTTGGCAATGGGTCTTTTAAAACCTTGGAAGGTTCTACTACTGGATGAGGTTACTGTGGATCTTGACGTGTTGGTGAGACAGAGACTGTTGTCCTTCCTGAAGAGGGAGACCGAGACGAGGGAATGCGCCATTATCTATGCAACCCATATCTTTGATGGACTTGGACAATGGCCAACAAATGTGATCCATATTCAGAGTGGTAAAGTGTTAAAGAACTTGAAGTGTGGAACAGACTTGGTTTACGACACCTCCAACTCTGTTTGTGACGATGGTGATGGTATCCAAGGACACATGGACCAACCTGTGATTAAAATTACAGACGAAGACTTTATACGAATCCAAGCGGTTAACAGTCTGCATCCATTGGCACTTGAATGGCTCCGTGCCGATCTCATGACAAGAGGTAAGCGTGAAGAGGGAGATCTCAACCGTCCTAAATGGGAAGACCTTGAGAAAGAGCTCAAGGTATACTTTGACGGTGGTGATCGTATCACTGGGTATTTCAAAGCAACGCGCTCAACATAAGGTGGTACGCTTTCTTGTATCATACGTCAACGTTTTATGGGATCATACGTCAATGTTTTGGTTGTTATACTGAGAGGAGGAGAAAAAAAATTGCACATCTACCATGAATTATCGCACCACTCTTTTTGGTCGTATAAGAAAATGGATGTTAACGTTGAGCATTTCACGTTTTATATTGAATGAGACAACCATTACGGTACACGCCATTGTTCTGAATGATATACACTTAGAGATTTAGAATATAATACCTTAAAGCTGCATTTTTTTCTTTAACTCCCACAAGCTTATATTGTAATCAACAAGTCTTCTGGAACTGATTTTTCGTTTATCAACTACATCAACCCATATGCAAAGGAAAATGAGAGAAGGGAGAAAACCTCATGATGGAGCAAAGCGGTTTGCGCCGCATAAAACAAACAAATGAATAGAAAGCGCTAAACGACGGCTTTTTGTATGCGCGCGCGTGGGAAGGAAGTTTCTAAACGAGCTGATCCGCAAAGAGGAAACACTGTTCGTACGACATCGGGGGGCATACAACGCGGTAAATGGTAAAAGAAAAAAAACAGTGGGAGGTTAAACGACGTACATTTTTAGCAAAGAGAGGAAAATTAAAGGGAAGAAAAAACATCATCCAATAAACAAATATAAGCACACCCTATTTCCCTTGATATTTTTGCTTTCCCAGAAACTTTTTTTTCAACTAGCTTCCTTCGCTTGTATAATCCTTGAACAAAGAACAAGTTTCTATTACTGTGGTGAAGATGGATTTAGTTCTTGAGTTCTTTGACGCTTATGGGCTGGACTACGTCTATGCACATCTCTTCCCGGCTTCACTGGGATCAAAGATTCCTCTTTCGGTACAACAGTCTTTGGCCCTAAGCAACTCCACTTTAAGTGAGAACTTTACAGAATCAGCACACAGATTGTTCCAATCGAGCAGTTCGATCAATGAAGTTGTGTCTGAGCTGGTGCAATCTGAAAAGTACGGTGTTCTACCTGTGTGGTTCCGTACAACGGCGGATACATATGCCTCGCTTTTACCAAGAACAAATATCTTGAGACAAACGCTATCGCTGTTTGTCCTTTTCACCATTTTCGGATGGGCTCTATATCTATCTGTTGCTTCGATGAGTTATGTATTTGTCTTTGATAAGGCAATCTTCAACCATCCAAGATATCTCAAGAACCAAATGTCTCTGGAGATACAAATGGCCATCTCCTCAATCCCAGTTATGGTGTTACTTACAATCCCATGGTTTCTCTTAGAACTCCAAGGATACTCGAAACTTTACTGGGACGTTGATTCCGTGTATGGTGGATGGTGGGCAATCTTATGGCAATACCCTTGTTTCATCATGTTCACGGACTTTGGTATTTACCTGATCCACAGATGGCTCCACTGGCCTGGGGTTTACAGGGCATTGCACAAACCACATCACAAATGGTTGGTAACCACTCCATTCGCATCCCATGCTTTCCACCCAGTGGATGGGTATGCTCAGTCGTTGCCTTACCATATTTATCCTTTCCTTTTCCCACTTCACAAGCTGAGTTATCTGATCCTTTTCACCTTTGTCAACTTCTGGACCGTGATGATCCACGACGGTGAATACCTATCGAGGGATCCAGTCATCAACGGTGCTGCTTGTCATACAATCCACCATCTGTACTTTAACTACAACTATGGCCAATTCACCACCCTTTGGGATAGAATTGGTAACAGTTACAGAGAACCAGACCAAGAGTTGTTTGACAAGAGTAAAAAGAAGGCTAAAACAACTTGGGAAACTCAAATCGAAAAGATGGAGGCCATCAAGAAAGTTGTTGAAGCTGATGACGTTGATGACAGAGTCTACATCGATACCACTGACTCTAAGAAAAATAAATGATACGATAAACATATACAATTTTTTCCTTTGTTTTCACAAATTTTGGAACGGTTAAGAATTACAACCCATATTTAAGAGAAAAAAAAACAATTAAATGAAGATGATATGTCCTTTGTGTACTTTATGATCTTTCTCTTGTAGTTGTGCTTTTGTATGAATATTTTAATCGTTTCCCAGGTGATGTTTGAGTAGGGTGGGGAGCCGATTTTGTACACAAAACTCATCTATCTGGGAAAGGAGTAAAATGATGTTTATCTCACCTCCATCATGAGGTTCTTCGAAGAGATTGTTGAGTTGATTGTTGAACCAACATGTCAAATATCACAGTGCTTATTAGTTTGTCGATACTTGAAGGAACAACTACTACTGTAGATTTGAAATTCTAACTATTTCCGCCTAGTTGGTGATACTCCGTTAACACACTGCTTGGCTTCCTCTTGTGCACAACTTGCAAACCGTATCGATTTGACAAGGGTTTCCTTATACACGGATCAGGTGTTTGAATGGACAAAAGGCTCATCTGAACCTTTAAAATTGACCATAAATAATGGGTGTTTTAGAACAATTATGGAGATGGGTTCATCAGACCTTACGATAACATTTGCGGTTGTTGTTATTGCTTCACCTAGTATCCCTCTATTTGATGAATCGTTGACGATACTCTCGGAATATGTTACAAGGGACACCATTCTTATAATTGACTCCGAAATGGGGATTGGACTTGAATCTCGTGTGCCGCATTCATTACCAGAGGTTGAATGTGTCAACATTTGTTGTGTTGGTGGCGTTGATGTGATTGGCCATTCGAAGTTCACCGTCAAGTCGGCTTTGAGAATCATTATGCTGGTACCATCATCTGATAAGAAATGCTCTCTGTCAGACTTTGTGACAATACTTTCCAAGTCGTGTGATATTCAGATCGCATCAACTGCAGAAGATTTCCATGACGCTGCATGGTCAAAATGTCTTAAGCATGTAGCATTTGACGTTCCAGCTATCTTGTTTGGGGAAAATAGTTATTCAAGACTAGTCTCTCAAAACAGCATTGGAATTGTTGTTGAGGATTTGATCGATGAAGTGGCGGAATTGGCTTCATGTTACGGGGCGAAAAGATGGTCAAGTGGTATCTCAAAACAGGGTATTGCATCGTTATTGAATTCTCTTACACTCAACTGCACTGACAAAACAATCAATGAAGGTTTAGAGAATTATTTAATGGTTTTGGTGTTTCAACTTTTACTATTATCGGATACATATGGAAAACATTGTCCAGCCTTGGAGAGCGTGTATCCTATGTTGATCAACAAAATTTCAACACCAATGAGAAGCTTATCACCCACAATTGAAAACAGCAATAATAATGCATCTGCAGATTTTGATGAACTCCAAGAACTATTCTTTGATGCTGCCCAAATACCTTTAGATCCTGACCTAGAAGACACAGACATCAAAGAGCCCTTCAAAAATGAATGCAAATATCAATCGTTTAACAACTATCGAGATTATGATAGACCATCTATTAGATCAAGCGCATTGGAACATAACGATTCACCTGATTCTTCCTTGGATGGTATGGAAGCTTTGGAAAGTCTGTCAGAATTCTCAATCAAGTGCTCTCCAGATAGGTTCAGACCTACAAAGCATACTTACAAAGCACCAATGAACTTAACTGGGAAGAAAACATATGACCAACATCACAGGAAAATGACATTTGGAGTGGGTGATCGTAAAGCTCTAAGTGAACCACTGCTCAAATCTAGAGAAGGGGTTCTTCTGGCTATGCTAAATGATGGGGTTTATACAACAACCACTGAGCGATACGGAAGTGTCAGCAACAACAGAACTAGGCGTAATTGAATCATTAATGTGTCTATGAATAAAAATATTTACCTATGTATGCTCACCCATCTCATTATATATTATAGAGCCATTGTAAGCCACTCCCAATTATTATTGGTTGTTCCGCCATCTCCCGAAGAGGTTTGTGAGTTCTCACCATGGGCTTCATTATTTATGCTATTGTTGTTTTGTTGGGACAACTCCATCGATGACATGAATTGAAAATCTGGATGATCATTGAAGCCAAAGGTATCTGGAGTTGGCACAGCCGACCCAGTATTTGCATCTGGCATTTGAAGGTCAAGATCCATGTCACTACCTCGTTGACCTGGAGTAGTTGAGGCAGACACTACTGATGATGTTTGCTTCTTTTTCACAGTAGACTTCTTGGACAAGCTTTTCTTCGTGGTTGGTACATTCGTTTTGTTTGGAGATGAGGGACTTGGCTCCTTCTTTATGGCATTTGACATGTTGCCTCTCTGTCTCTTCTTGATGACATCTGTCTTTAAAGACAACGGACGCACAACACCATGTAATTTCAAGAATAACCCACATGCATTACACAAAGGTTGGCCTTCAGGGTTCCGTCTCCATAGTGGCGTAGTCTGGGTGTTACAGTTTGTACATCTTGTGTTGGCATTTGAACTGCTCTCGTTCTTCTTCTGACTCGCACTCGCCGTGGGTAATTGTGTTGTCGAAGATGTACGTTTACTTTTTGTGAGCTTCGAAGGAGCCTGTTTCTTCTTGATTGCAGATGAAGTTGATTGTTTTCTTCCGACTGACGACGACAACTGTGATTGAATTCCTGCTTCATCCATCATAGGGATATCGTCTCTATGAACCCTTCCATTTGTAGCATCTATAGAGGAGAAGTTTGTAACTGAAGAGACGGATCTCAACTGACTAGCAAAGTTTGCACCATTACGCTGCGATCCGCCAAAATAGGAGTCAAAAAACGAGTTACTGTCCATGGTTGGCGTTGGTGCAGTCGATGATGCTGGGGATTGACCATACACCGAGTGAAAGAACCCTCCAGAGTTCTCTGAAAAGCTAGACGCATGGTGAAGTCCTGTGGGTACTTCGTAAGATGAACTTATTGTATCCATAGGGTCCATATATGAATTCACATCGTTTCCTGGGGAATCCATATAGCTTCCGCTGAGATGATGGCTGTTATTGTTGTTGTTGAAGTGAGATGAGAAACCGTGTACATTATGTGCTGAGCCATTGAAAATTTCCGTTGAAGTATGCGATGAACTTGGAATTTCCATTCCAGAGTTTAGAAGGTACGGTTCTGGAGGCAAGCTTTGCTGTGGTTCTTCTTGTCCAATCTTCTTTATATGTGCAACATAATCAAAATCGTCAGATGTTGGGTCATTTGTTCGTGTTTCTTCCTTCTCATGCTGCTCCATAAAGAACTTTGTAAGGTTCGACGTCACTTTAGGCTTGAGAGGAGCGTTGTCTATATCACTCCCAAAATCAAGGTACTCATCACTTGTACTTATCTGTGGTGGTGGTTCTAGACGTTGTGGTATCACTTGTTGTTCATCAAGAGCGTCAGGGTAAGGCTTGTGCATCAAGCTTTCGTCTCTCGCACCCGTTGCGTGTTCTTTTAACATCTTCATACTCATCATCCTCCAAGTCAAGTTCTGCATCCGCTCCTTGTACGGTAAAGATGCTTTCGCTTTAGAGTACATTCGCCATAGTGACTCGGCCGAAGAGTCGTCAATCTCAAAACTTTGAGAGCTCGACATCACCAACTTGTGAAACTATCCCTTTTTTTTGCTTGTTCCTTAGTTGAAAAGTATAGAACCCTTGATACTTGTATGTAGTTAAAATGTAGACCTCTTTTGTACTGCACGTACTATCTCTAATTTTCGGCTCACAAGAGTTGATGAATGGTCTATTTTCCTCGAGCTTTTACTGAGTCACTCTTGTATATGTCTTCTGAAAGTACAATGACTGTATCCTTTTTAAGCTGTGACGTTGTTGATCTACAAATTTTCCACACCAACCGAACTACACATGAAAGCATTGGGCTCTTTAAAATCCCACAACGGTCCCTTTCCAATTGGCGGCACTACTCCGACACTTTGCAACTTCTCGGCTTTACCATTATTGGGGCCTTGCACAAATTTCATTGGCCAGATAACAACGTCCTTATCAGTTGGTACGCGCACAACGAGCCACCGAAATTAGGAAAGGACCCCCCCCCCAGTACGAAAACCATTTTGGCACCTAAACGGTGTTTTGCGAGAGAAAGTTGTAACTTTGCGTCAAGCCACAACCGCTCATCTCTAACGGTTTCTGGGAAACGGTTTAAAACGGTGAAACTCTACGGGTAAATAATTGTTATGGTATGTGTACATTCAAATAAATATCTAACTGTAAATAGAAAATCACTCAAAAGGGAGAAGGAAAGAAGGGCGGCTACTCTTCTCTCAAAGCATCGTACTTCAACACCGCTCCAAGTAACGTCATGAACCCTTCGTGCACTTGTTCTGGTGTACTGTACTCCTCCGGATTATGAGATACACCATCTCTGGAAGGAATAAAGATCATGGAAGTTGGAACGTGCAAAGCGGTTGCACAAGAGTCATGACCAGCGCCTGAAACGATGTCCCTAATATCGTCCTTATCATACAACTCTTCAGCACTCTCACGAACACATTTGATACATGTCTCGTTGAAGTGTGTAGCTGGTTGTGTGGCGATGTGCTCAAACTCCACGGTGATGTTATCACCTGTGGACTTGGCAATTTCAGCAAATGATTCTTTGGCTTCCTTGATCTGTAAAGCCATCTTGGAATCATCTGGATGACGGAAGTCAAGACCGAAGGTAACTTCTCCAGGGATGACATTCATGACACCTGGCTCCAAGTTCAGAGTTCCGGTAGAACCCATACCATTGTACTTGTGGGCAATTTCGTTGACTTTCACAATCATCTTGGCAACGGCAAGCAATGCATCACTTCTCATGTTCATTGGTGTAGTACCGGTGTGTTGTTCTTTACCCTTGACATGAACCTTCCACCAACTGTAACCCTGGACAGCAACAACAACACCAATCTTTTTGTCCTCGCGCTCTAAAACAGGTCCTTGTTCAATGTGGATCTCAAAATGTGCTGCGATAGGCATAGCCAAATGAGAACAGTCAACGTCTCCTTTGTAGCCAATTCTCTCAAGTTCCTCACCAACGGTAACAGGTGTGTCATCTGTAATGGACTCCATTTGATAGATCTCCTCCTTTGTGTTGAGGCCTGCCCACACTGACGATGCCATCAACGCCATTGGGAATCTAGCACCTTCTTCGTTCATCCAGTTGATGAGAACAATTGGGTACTTGGGTGTGTAATTGTTCTCCTTCAACGTTCTCAACACTTCAAGACCACTCAGAACACCATAGATACCATCATAACGGCCACCAGTCGGTTGTGTATCCAAATGCGAGCCCATGGCTGTAGGTTTGGCATCCTTTTGACCCGGGAAGAGGGCAAAGATGTTACCCATCGCATCAATGGTGATCTTACATCCCAACTTCTTGGTCTCAGCGATGAACCAGTCCTTAACCTTTTTGTCCTCATCACTGAGAGCTAGACGACAGACACCAGTCTCTGTTGGATCATCACCCCATGAGTGCTTTGCTCCAAAAAGAGCAGTCTCATGGATCGTGTTGATCAGTCTACCAGGCTGAACTGTCAACGATTGGGCTGAAGCTGAGAGTTTGAGAGTACTTGTATGTGTAGTAGTTGTCTGAGACATTTGTTAATCAATGAAGTTATACATCTCTGTATTTTGAATAACCAACTTGAGAAGAGATGAACTCCCTTTTATAATAAAGCAAGGTGATTACATTTAATGTCGTGTTCCCGATCTGGGTATCAGAATAAATTCGCGTGTTCCTGATTAGGAAGCCGCGCGTGTTCTGTGATCGGAAATTCTGAGGAGAAACTACATCAAAGGGCTTCAAACTTCAACTACAGAAACAACAACAACAATAACAGCACTAGTTGTTCTCGGGATATAGTTACAATGGCATCATATCACATATACCAGCACATTCTCAACTTCTCTGATGATGGTACTGTCCTCAAACCAACCCCTCGGAGAAAGAAGTTTAAAAAATCTGTGGATGGATGCCTAAACTGCAAGAAACGTCGTAAGAAGTGTGACGAGACAAAGCCAAAATGTAAGAACTGTATCCGTCGAGGAATTGAATGTCGATGGCCTGCTCATGTGAATAGCAAAGCAGAGGATGATAAACTGTTAGATCAGCTCATCAGTATTCAGGAGGATGATATAAGGCAAGAGGAAGCAGTTTCATCGGAAGAAACGCTCTGTTATGACGCGTTTGTCAGTGTGTTCTTGTCGTCGATAACACCTGCACATTGTCATCCATTACTCTCTCCCATGAGTATTCTACTACCTTATGCCGTTACTAATTCCACGGTGAAGGAAATCTTCCTGGCCTGTGGTGCTACTATCATGGCGTATGCTGACGACTCCTTCATACAAAGAGCACATATAAGGTACCACAATGCACTTAATTTACTAATTAGTGACATTCAAAAATCAAAAGATGGATGCGAAGATCACCTCTTCATCTCTGTTCAACTCTTACAGACATTGTGTCTACGTGACAAATCGTTGGGTTTAAGTGCTACCAAGTCAGCTGCACATATCTCTGCCGCCTACGAAATTCTTAAGAAACGATTTGCAAAAGAGTTGAAGATATCACCACTTGATAGAATCTTAACAGAGCATTTTGTCTTCAATTATCCAATCACACTCATGATGTGTCACCATGGAAAGCTATCTGCGGTTCCTTCTCCCTTCAGCTTTTATAACCAATTTGGCAAGTCCCTGGAGACACCTCTCAATGACAGCTCTTCAGATCCCTGGCTTGATCACCCTATTTTGGGAGTCGGGCTCAAAGCACATGAGATTTCTGCCAAGTGTACATGGATGTGTCGAATGAAGGAACTGCCTTTGTCATTAGAAGATTTGAGAGTTTGTAAAAGATTGATGGAAGAGGCCACCGAGAACTTGAAAGATCTAAAATCTATTCCAATACATATTCTCGAGAAGCCTCAGAAGCAGACGTTATCATTCTCCAAAACAGTGATATATGCATCTTTAATATTGCTGACGAAGCTGTGCAATAACAGGGCTCGCACGGAAGATGTACAAGAGGACTTAAAACTTCTTTTGGATGAAGTCTCATATTCAAAACAGCTTGATGATGATTATTTCCAATCAATATGGGCAATGTTTATTGCTGGGAGTGTATGTATAGATCCTGAGCAAAGACTATTCATATCTGAACGTTTTAAAAAAGTGAGCAAAATGCTACATTCTTCTCTTTCCGAAAAAGTTCTGAGATACTTGGAGATGGTATGGAGCGAGGAGGAGGATAAACAGGTTGGATTGGATTTCCTCTTCGATACAACGATGTTAGATATCGTGTGTCCTTAGAGAAAACTGCAGCTTCACTGTATGACACTGATGGCTTTCGCTGATAGAGTCTGTGGTGTTCGAGTTCCAACAATCTTGTTACGCATATTTGTAAAGTTGTTTTGAAATACAAACAAGAGCCACTATGGCACTTTCACTCCATCAAATCTCATGAGCATTTAACCAGGGGCTTAACCAGGGGTACATGACGGGCTGGTGTAATGATTCATGAAGGTCGTTCTCTTCCATACATTATCAATAATTTGGTTCATTGATAGTCATCAGGATTGACGACTATGAAAAATCCTGTTTCATATGTGAAAAGGTGAAAATGTATATAGATTAGTGGCATATCTCTCCAATGAACAACCCTTACAATTGATCAACTTTCACTAATATACATTGCAAATGATGAGTTACGCCTTGTAAAACCATAAATTTTCCATTTTATTTCAGATTGTCATTTTCATAAGACAGCTTGTGAGTAGCTCTATATAACCAAAGTTGTAAAACACACAACCAACGCAATATCTTGTGATACCATACCCCTGTGCTTGAATAATAATTTCAACCAAAGAGAAAACAACTGCACTTACAAGTAGCGAGAACATCCCTGAATGCATCTAATATCCTTGTATAAGCAATCTATAAAACTGTAGATCTGATTGGGTTGACCACACCCGATTGTAGACATCGATAGTTTCCGTAAGATGTTGAAGCCTCAACAGTATGTACACCACAAGTTGTGGCATCCAGTTCAGTCCCTAGCTAAATCCAGGATATGAAGGGGAAGTTATAAGCAGTGGACTATAGAATGGAGGCATCATATATTCTCCCGTCTAAATTTCCAACTTGTTGATGATATTTTGAGTTTCCAAGTATTGGGTATGATCTGTTCCTAGTACTTTACCAGGGCCTTGCAGTGGCTGTGTTGGTCTTATTTTCCAAATCACTGAGCTATGTTCCTATATGAGGAGGCATCAATAGTCTGTTGTTCCATAATTACAACTTCGGACATTGTTACTGAAGTGCTGTCAATTGAAGACCAGGTGAGAAAGAAAACAGTTCATTTCGAAAGTGTGGCTTTATATTCGGTTGGATCTTCCAGTGAAGTCCACTCTCAGCAGTTTTATTCTGTTATACAAGCTAGTACAGTATATTTTACGTTTACTGGCTCAAACTGGGTATCTCTCATGTAATAGATCAACGTTGACATTATGTCTCAAAGAATATGAATTCACCTTTGTTGTCATTTATCAGGTCTTCAGTAATAGAAAACTATCACCCCTAACACCACATTGGGATGCTGACACAAGCCACGCATAGTCACAAATGTTTTTCTCTATAATGAAGAACTATTGTATCTTCATTTCAAGGCAGTGCTTCATAGATTGAAACTGTTATTGTCATTGACGGTTGATGACCTATTTACTGTTGATGCGTTGCTATGGTTTCACTTTGGTAGGGCCGGTACATCCCGGACACCGTCTCTTGTTTTCTGGGGGTGAAAAAAAATATCAACAGAAAGGGGCCTCCACATACTAATGCTTTTATTTAGTTGATGATCTGAGATTTGAATCATTGAAAAACGATCTTTTTAGAAATTAAATGTCGCACATTATCAGATAAAACTACAGCAAATGGTTTTATAAGGTTTGGGGTTACTGTGAGGATCACAGCAACAATCTTAAAGGAGTCATATATGAAAGCGTCAACGGTTTCACTTAGTACACAAGACTTTATCTTCCACTGAGAGGACTGAGGCTTGAAACATGCATCAATTGATCATATGGACCACTCAGATGGCTCAGTGCTTAAGGCACTGGTTGCAAAGCTGCTTCAGTCCCTCATTTGGCCAATGTATGGTCCTGTCTCCTTGGTTTAAAGCTACTGACGGTCTGAGATCAACACTTCTACACATTTAAATTGGCGTTTCAATTTGCTTTCATCAATAGAAGACTTGATGAGGTATACACATCGACTATACCAAGACTCGATTGGTCTCATTTTCTCTTGTCTTCTGCTATTGGGTGGCTCTGCTATTCTCGTTAGTATGACTGAAACAATATTGAATTCTTAATGTCTCAAGCTCAGTAATTTACTAATTCTTGCACTATGCAAAGTAAGATACCAAGGTCATACCAAGGTCATACCAATCACGTTGGACAGTGGAGATTCAAATTCCCAGAGAGATACAGATATATGATGATGTAAGACCAATAAAAAGGCCGAACTCTAGGTATGATACACACTGCTTCGAACACACCAAAAAAAAAATGTATGTGAGCGCAGTCTCGGGGACGCATTCACTCTTGCGCGTGCCGCGGACTGCGATGGATCTGAGCACCGCAATTAATGTAATTGGAATGACTGTTATGTAGTACTGGATTGCAGTGTAACTGAACATTATAATGAGACTAATTTCATGTCATTAGTGCAACTGTAGGCTGGGTGAGCTCAGATTTAAGATTTCTCAGTTTGAGAGTGAGAATATTCAAAATAGATATTAGAGCATAATGATCAGAGAAAAAAACACTTAGTCGATAATTAAATAGCTACACAAGCTGACTGTTAAGCCACTGGATCAGAAAATACCAGTTTAGGTGTAAATTTACAGTTTTGTTGGCGGGTAAGTTTTTTGTTCAAGTATTTAAGAATGGGCGGGCGGTTTATAGTGGTGAGAGAGTAACCAGTGGGGAGGTAAATGGCGTTAAGTGGCCTTAAAACTCAGGTGCCCTCTGAGGCTAGTTGTTATCAATTTGCGGAGAAATTGTTGACAGCGCGAGGAGGTATTTCCATAGACGGTAATATAAGACGCGTTAAAAACCTTGGAGCAGGGGGGAAAATGCAACGCTTTGCAACACATCAAATGAGGTTTCTGCATTGTTAATCAAGAATCTTTATCAGTGTCTTGGTAGTCATAAAATCAACACTTATAGGCAACCAGTCCTAGTAGTACAGACACTTGCTTGAGCTAACTGTGGGTGTTTGTTATTATCCATTAGAATGATACTAACAAAAATAGTAAAGTGGCCTTAATTTTTCCCCAACGGATATCAAACTGTAGCTAACACTTGAACTAAGAGATATACAAAGTCTGAGTATTTAATCTTTAATACTTCGTGAGTTATAACCATTCATAGTTTGTATGGTATAATCAAGAAAAACACATAAATTTGCTTATATCTCAGCAACAAAATAAAAATTGGGAAAACTGGCGAGGAAAACAAAAGAACATATCCATGGCATCATATATGTTAACTTTGAGCTTGATTGATTCAATGACTCTTTTAAAACAAATCACAACGTGTTGCATTATATATGTAATTCTGGTTCTTCGTTGCCTCAGCAATCGTAAAAATGTTAGGATGTTTTCAATTTTCGCTGCATTGTTTACATTTTGAATCCTTATCAACACAAAAATGACACAAAACCAGTACAGCGTTATACACAGAAAGTTGAAAGATAATAGAAGAATGGCCATCAACAAAAGATGAAACAAGGAAAGAAGAAAGGCTGGAGGACAACCAAGGAAATAACCAACGACTCCTCATGGGACCTTCAAAGGACGTCCTCAACCTAAACAACACAACACAAAACACCACACCGCAAC
>JAJMLQ010000251.1:0-15851 GCA_030569715.1 Williopsis samutprakarnensis
ACGAAAACGAAAACGAAAACGTTGGCGGCAAGGAAAAAAAGTACCACGTGATCAATAAATGTAGGTAGAGACACGCTACAGATGATTTTGGTGTCACATAGATTGTATGTGATACTCCTGATGATCACCATGTTGAGGCCTGCCATTTTGTTAGTAGATCAATAGCATTGCTGCTTAAGCTCATGGTGCTGCGTCATCATCACTGTAATTGCAAAATCAAACCAAGTCTTATAGAACTAAACATATCTCATGCCATGAGCTCACGATAACGGTGGTTACTACAGCACAATCATATACAGTCTCTTGATTCCAAGACTGTAGTGGATGAAGCTACGTATTAAGAAAAGAAGATCAACTTGATAAAAAAAGACATAATAGTTTTATAGAGAAGAAAAAAAAACAAATAAACACGAATTAACGTCGCAACCATGAACCAAGACACCAACTTTTTCTAAAACAAGACGCTATGAACGACCAACACATCATGGGGTGAAGGTTTTTTTTCTTCGTCATTGTATGTCTTTTGAAATGTTTATATGCTGTTATACTTCAAGTGCTAGTATTAGTTCTCGAGTTTTTGCTTCTTAGTTTCTGGACCCTCGCTAATGGAAACATCCTCTTCAAGAGTAGAACCTTCAGATGGTCTCACAACTGGGGTGGAGATCTCAGCATGGAAGTCTCTAATGATAGAATCCACATCGTCAATACTTAATTGACGAACGTCACCAAGTCTCTTGATCTTAGCAGTAACATCTTTACATTGATCATCAGTCAAGTGCAAGTTAAGTTGGTCAACTCTCGATTTGATGGCGTTCCAACCAGTCAATCTGTTGGCAAAGTGGATGTATCTGGACAAACCGAAATCTGATGGGTTCAAGATCTCGTATGTGGATGGGTTGGCCAAGATGGCCTTTGCGTGGATACCAGCCTTGTGTGTGAAGGCACAGAAACCAGTGATTGGGTTGTTGAATGGAATATTCACTTGAACGGCATCGGCAACCAAGTTCTCCAAGTCACGCAATTTGTGCAATTTGTATTTGGACAAGACATAGTCACGGTCAGCAGCGATCATTCTAGCCATCAAACCACCCAATGGAGTGATACCGTTTCTCTCACCAATACCCAAAACAGAAACATCGATCAATCTTGCACCAGCTTCCAAAGCAGTGTAAGCGTTGGCAATGGCACAACCAGTGTCATTGTGGAAATGAGTTTCAATGTCACAGTGAACAACGGATTTCAAAGTACGCACCAAATCGTAAACTTGTCTTGGGTTAGCACAACCAACGGTATCAGCGATACCAACTCTGTTCACTCCAATCTTGTCAACGGTTCTGTAAATGTTGAGCAGATCGACAATGTCAGATCTGAACGAATCCTCAGAGGAGAATCTGATTTCAATACCCTTGGACTTGACGAATTCGATAACTTCAATGGCAGACTTAGCAATGTAGTTCATGTCTTTACCGTGGGAGTATTGTCTCAGGAATTGAGAGGTACCGATGACAACGTCAACACCATCAACACCAGTTTCAACAGCGACTCTAGCGTCATCCATGTGACATCTGATGTGTGTAAGGATCTTTGCCTTCAATCCCAATTTACAGATGGCCTCACAATCAGCTCTTGATTGTTCAGAGGCAACTGGGGAGGTCAGCTCAATGTAGTCGACACCAAAGTCATCAAGAGCCTTGGCGATCTCAATCTTCTTCTCAGTGGTGAAGAAGGCATTGGCGAATTGCTCACCTTCTCTGAGGGTGGATTCGATAAGTTGGAAATTTGAAACGTTTGATAAGTAATCAGCAGGGTTTGGACCGTATGGGTTGATTGGACCACCCTTCTTCTTGGCCTCTATCACTTGCTGGAAAACTTCCTCTTTTTAAATGGGGTTAGTAATCACTATTCACCAAGATCGTCTCTCTCCACACCCCGTCCTCCATCACCTTTATGAAACAGCATGTGTCTTGTAAAGTTGGTACCGGCATCGGTAAAAGTCAGATCACCGAGAAACCAGACGGAAAACTGCGTATTATAATCACCACCACGGACTCATTGATTAGCACCTCTCATTGGAAGACCAATCATCCATTGAATATGAGCACTCGGGTTCAAAACCAGCACAATCAACAATGCACGTGATCAAACAAGCACAGAAGAGCCGAGAACGAAAAAAGGGCCCATCGTTAAAAAGGACGGCTTACTTAGCAACGAAACCAGATAGACACATACGTAGCAGGCATGATAGGGGAAAGAACGAGAGAAAAAAGGGAGACCGCAAGATCAAAACATCAAAAATATCACAATCACATACCTTTGTTTGCTGTGAGACCGGCATTGGCCTTAGCTTCTTCACAAGAACCGCACATGTTTTCAATCTAACTGATTAGTGGATTTCTCAGTTATGGCTGGAGAGCAGTTCAGAAAGAGATGAAAAGTTTTTTTTTTTATTTATAAAAATTTCCCTCATCAAGTGAGTAATCCCCGTGACTCTTCGTTACGTAAAACAAAAAAGCAAAAAGCAAAAAAAATGACAAGCACTAAACATTGAAAGCAGCGATTAATGTTCCATTCATTGGGTTCCAGCCTCTCATCGATGACCAAATTGAACAGGTGTAGACTACGGTGAAAACGATCCGGACACTCGCGCACGCTTCGGCATATTTTCACAGTTAGTAGACTTCGGAAAGGGGATAACAAAGCGCTTTGTGAGTCAGAAGACGTTCGCCGGGAACGGGAGTCTCACCTGCAACGGGGAGAGCAGTTGCAATTTTGTGCCCCTCCTAAGTTTTGTTGGCTGGACCGGAAGAGGAAAGCTGGTTTCGGTACGCGCAGTATTCCGATGGTGGAGATCATGTGAGTACTCACGTGGTGTGATTTGTGCCCCTCGAATCTCGCTTTTGTGGATTTCCCTAATGTGGTGGTGTTTTCCTCAGGTTTTTTTTTGAGAGGAACTGGAGGAAAAACAGGGTTCAGCATAATGTTGGAATCAACAACTTCTTTCAATCAGGGGAAACCGGCGGAACAGAACTGATCACATCTACATAGCTGTGTGCCTTGTGATCCTATATAAATATCCATTCCAGGACTCTCAACAGCTGTCTCTGTTCTGTTTTCCTTTACTGTGTGTGTCTCCAGCTTTATTCTTGCACCCAACAAGTGTGTTAACGCTATAGTATTGGAACAAACAAGGACATTCACACTCACACGCTGCCTGTCCTACACATTTCTTCATACATTATCTGCTTAACTAGACGATTACCAGATCTGAAGTGCTCTCATTTCGTCACTGCAATTGAGCAATTCATAAATCGATTGAACAAATGACTGAGCTTCCAAAATCAAACGATTTGAACGCCACCTGGAACTTTGTCGAACCAGGACTAAAGAGAATCATTGGTGGCTCTGAGGACAATGTTGGTGTAACGCCACAGATGTACATGAACGTGTACTCTGCCATCTACAACTACTGTGTCAACAAGTCGAGATCCCCAAATAATCTCTCCTCAAACAACGCATCACAATCATCTTTGCTTGTGGGCGCTGAGATCTACGAAAGGTTGAAGAAATATCTCTCTGTTTACGTAAAACAGTTACAGCGTACACCACCAGAGTCATTTCTGGAGTTTTATGTCAAGAGATGGACCCGTTACACCGTGGGCGCAGGATATCTAAACCATGTCTTTGACTACATGAACAGATACTGGGTTCAAAAGGAACGTAACGACGGTAGAAGAGATATTTTTGACGTCAACACATTGGCATTGTTGACCTGGAGAGATTATATGTTTCTACCACACGCTGAATACCTTGTGAAGGAGATATTGGCCCAAATCGAGTTGCAAAGGGATAACCAAGTCATTGATACTAAGTTCTTGTCGACAGCAATCAAATCATTTGTCTTACTCGGTATTGACGTTCAAGATTTGAAGAAACCAAATTTGCACATTTATATTGATAACTTTGAAAAGCCCTTTTTGGAATCAACAAGACAGTTTTATGCTGCAGAATCTGCTGAATACTTGTCATCCCATAACGTTGTGGATTATTTGAGAAAGGCTGAACAAAGAATCAACGAAGAGGAAAGTCGAGAGACTTTATACTTAGACGAACACAGTAAGAAACCATTAACGGACACCTTGAACGATGTGCTTATAGTTGCTCACTCCCAAGTTATGTATGATGAATTTGCCAATTTATTGGAACAAAACCAGATCGATCATATTGCAAAGATGTTTTCCTTGTTCAACAGAGTCCCATCAACGTTGGACCCATTGGCTGAAATCTTCCAAACCTATATCGATCTTAAAGGTATCACTGCCATTGATAACTTGAAGAATGACATTCAGAATGAAGCTTCCAAGGCAGAGGCTACAGGCGGGAAAAAACCAAAACAACAAGTTGATCCAAAGTTGTATGTCAAGGCACTCATTCAAGTCTACAAGAAGTTTCAACAGATTGTTAGTACTGCCTTCCAGAATCATCCGATCTTTGTCAAGGCCTTGGATAGCGCTTGCCGTCAATACATCAACAATAATTCCATTGCTAAACCACCAGGTTTCAAAGGAACCTCAAAGACATCAGATTTGTTAGCAAAGTACAGTGATAATTTACTCAAGAAGAGCAAGGATGCTGATGCCACGAGTGATATGAGCGTTGATGACATTATGGTTATCTTCAAGTTCCTCAACGACAAGGATGCCTTTGAAACACATTACAGACGCTTGTTGGCTAAGAGATTAATCCATGGAACCTCATCGTCCACTGAGGCTGAAGAGACTGTGATTCAAAGACTACAAAGTGAAAACAGTATGGAGTATACATCAAAGATCACTAGAATGTTCCAGGATGTTAGATCTTCTCATACACTAAGAGCAACGTTTAAAGATGAGGCTTCAAAGAGAGCAGATTTCAAGTCGATAGTTGCGGACTTTGAGCCTTTTGTCTTAACCGAAACAATGTGGCCATTCAGTTTCTCAAAGAATAACAAGTTCCAACTTCCGGCTGATTTGGTTCCAACTTATTCCGCATTCCAAGATCTATATGGACAACAACACAGTGGAAGAATCCTCAAATGGTTGTGGAACTTGAGTCGTGGTGATATAAAGGCAAACTTGCAGAAGGCTGGTAGAGCACCATTCACTTTGAGTTGCACTTTGTACCAGATGGCCATCCTTCTCCCATTTAACGACAGCGATACGTATACACTCTCTGAGCTTTGCAAGTTGACAGGTTTGGATGCGCCTGTCATCTCCAATGCAATCGTTCCAATGGTCAAGTACAGACTTTTACAACCATCTCCAAGTGGATCCGATGCTCTTTCTCAGCTTGATACTAAATTCACCGTTGTTTCTGAGTTCAAATCTAAGAAACTCAAAGTCAACCTTGTCCAAGGTGTTAGATCCTTGGAGTCGAAACAAGAAGTTGAGGATGCAGAACGTGAGATTAACGAAGATCGTAGATATTACCTCAAGGCATGTATTGTTAGAATCATGAAGGCCAGAAAGCATTTGTCTCATGCTGCTTTGCTTAATGAGGTTGTTCAACAATCTCACCAGAGATTCAGTGCCAAAGTCGCAGACATCAAGAAGTGTATTGATGAATTGGTTGACACTGAATACCTTCAAAGAAACGAGGATCAAAGCTACGATTATTTAGCTTAGGCTGGCTTTATCTGTGTATCTAAATGCATTGTTTATCATGAAGTTGATATACGTAGATATTCCCCGGAAGAAGAAGAAAAAAAACATCACACAGCGATGGGCACACATCCCACTATCATCAATACAAGGCGGTATAAGAACAACTGCGGCGGCTGAGATTTGGAGCACAATGTACGATGCTTTCGAATGAATTGAAACATGTGAACAAAATAGCTAATGATCTCTCCTATTTAGTCCCCTTTGGTGTGGTGTTCTTGACTAATGTTCCAAGGATGCCGATGCCGGGAATTGAGGCTCCAGACCAATGGCTTTGGTTTGATCCACCGAGTCTCCAGGATCAACACGTGCTACGATCAGTTCTGGATGGTGGAGAATACACCTTGAGTAGCCTGTTGCTTGATATCATTTATTTGGCTGAACGAATTTACCTGAGGGCCACTTATAAAGCTCACAGAGTTGGTAATCATGACGTTGTCATGTTGAGGCTTTATGCCGTGCCAACTGATGTTGATGGGAACAGATTCCTCCAAAGGTATAGATCATCGTTACAGTATAGGAGATCTACTTCGTGGCACTCTGAACGGTATTTGAGAATAATGAAGAATCTGATTACCGTGCTGGACTATTCGCAAGAAAGCTGGGAAGGACTCTTAACATCGTCACCGAAGATGATACTCTCTGCATTACAATGCTACAAGGAATTTGATTTCAACACCATCGGCACTGTATCCTATGTGGATAACTCTCTTAGTTTCCACCTTTCGAGACTGGTGAAGAGACAAAGTTATGCTATTCCAGACAGAACCTCTTGTGATCCACAGACTAGGCTGTCTGATGTCTATAACTCTTTATCTTTTAAAGTGGATCGCACTGACGATCTGTTTATCAAAGCCCAAAACATTGGATCTTTGAAGAACAAGCTCTATAACTATCAAATCGAGTCCGTGGCAAAGATGTATATCAACGAATCTGACAGCCGTTATAGTGATATGCCACATATACTGAGGTTAAAGGGATATGGTTCAACATTTGATACTTACTCTCTCACTTTCTCAAGGACCACTGAGGTCTACAGATCTCCAAGAGGTGGAATACTTGCAGAGAACATGGGGCTGGGTAAGACGCTCATATGCTTAGCCCTGGTAGCTTTGACTAGAGCTGAAACATCCGTTCCACCAGATAGTCATCTGATCAAAGAATCAAGAGATTATCAGGTTTTGTCATTAGCGGAACAATGTGTCAGATATATCAACAATAGATCAATTCCTTGGGGAGAATATGCAAACACTTTGTCTGAATCGTGTCTCAAAAGGTTGAGAGAAAACCCTGGTTATTTCTACTTGAAGAAGCAGGACAATCTGACAAAGAGATTCTCTACGAGGAAGAAACCAATAATCCAAGAAATGAAGTATTGGTTATCACCCACGACCCTGATTGTATGTCCTGATAATTTGTTCCCTCAATGGGTTGGTGAGATAGCCAAACATGTTAAAAAGGGAACACTGTCTGTACTTGAAAATCCATCAATCAACTCCCATTTACCTTGTGCGAGACAGCTCATTAAGTACGACATCATTTTACTATCTACATCTTCTTTTGCATCAGAATCACAAGATCTGGACTCACCTCTGAGGAAAGTATGTTGGAAGAGACTAATAATTGACGAAGGCCACAGCATAAATCAACGGTCCACTAGAGTGGTTGAGTTTTCTTGTGACCTTCTAGTTGAAAGACGGTGGGCAGTTACGGGAACTCCAACTGCTGGTCTGACAACTCTTTATATGAATGAAAATAGTGAAGTGAACCCTGAAAGCTATGTGGTCAAACGAACTTTTGATGCTAAAGATGATCTGAAGAGATTTGGATACATGGTTGGAAACTTCTTTCGGGTTGAGCCCTGGAAATCAAACCGTCAACTCTGGCGTAAATCCATTATTGATCCCTTCATTAAAGATAGTTGTGGTGCAACTCTTGCTCTCCGGTCGCTCATTGATAACCTTGTTGTCCGCCATTCTCCAGAGCAGGTTGAAAATGATGTGACTCTTCCACCACTTTTCCATGAACCTGTATTTTTGACTCCTTCAACCCATAACAAACTCTCCATCAACCTGTTTACTGCAGTTTTGGCAATAAATGCCGTAAGTTCTGAAAGGGAAGATCAAGATTACATGTTCCACCCGTCCAGTAAGAATGATCTCAGACGGTTAGTGACAAACCTTCAAAGGGCAACGTTCTACTGGACTGGTTTCTCCGTTGATGACTTAGAAACAATGGTGAAAATCTCACGTAGCTGCCTTGAGAAGAAGAACTCGGAAGGAAGATCATACTATAATGAAGCTGATACTAGGTTGTTACAAATGTCTATTAAAACATGCCGGCGAGCTTTATCTGACACGGTTTGGAGAACAGTTTCAACAATACACGAAATGGGATATTATGTTGGGGGTTTGAATGAATTGTTTGCTGAATACTTCAGCATTGGACATTATGCTCATGATGTTGTGGTTCTTGGGGCACCACAAATCTATGCAATGCAAAGGTTCTACTTCAAACATCGATTCATGAGTTATGAAGCGAATGCTGATGACAAAGTCAAAGAGTTTAGTGAGACATTCTGGAAGAGTTACTGGAGAGATATTGTTAAGAAGAATACACAACGTGTGAAAAAGAACGATGGCCAACCTATTGATACAAACGCTGTTGATAATGAGGTTGTTCTACAGGTGAAGGCATCATTAAAGACATCACCATCTTCGAAAAAGATTTACGATGATGTTGAAAGTCTGAAGGGTAACACTAGGCGAATTATTCAGGATGAAGAAGTCACAAGTGACCCTACATCAAGTTCCAGAAATACAAAGACTGCCTGTCTTCTCGGATCATCATCTGCAAAGCTCTCATATCTCGTGTCTCGTTTACTTGAACATCAATGTACAGGTATCAAGAGCATTGTGTTTTTCGAATTTGAAGATAGTGCTTACTATCTTTCAGAGGCTTTGGATATCTTAAGCATTGATCACACCCTCTATGCAACTTCAGTATCCAAGAAGGATAGGCCTTCCAAGATTGATTTCTTCACCAATACCACTACAGCTCATGTCCTGCTCATGGACTTAAAGCTAGCATCATATGGTCTCACCATTACCTGTGCTACTAGAGCATATTTTATAAATCCAGTTTGGAGCCGTTCTGTTGAAGCACAGGCGATCAAAAGAGCCCATAGAATTGGACAGACACAGCCCGTTCATGTTGAGACGTTAATTTTGAAAGGAACTTTAGAAGAGGAAATGTTTAAGCTGAGGTCTAAACATGAGGACTCTACACAAGTGGTTGCCGATAATGGTGTTATCCAAAAGTTCATATCTAGATTTGATTTCTTAAACTTGGATAAAGATACTGCTCCATATTACAAGTTCCGTTCAAAGAGTGTGATTATGAATGGGGACTATGATCCTAATGAATCTGCGTCTGATGATCTTCTAAGTCCCGCTGCTCATTTAAAGGATGGGATAATTGAATGGGATGTTCCTGTGTTTAATAAAGAAGCCCAGAGAAAGGTTTCCTTGGGAGCTACACACCAAATTCCCACACACAGTGTTAAAGCTACTGTATCTGACAAGCCCAAAGTGGTTAGAAAGTTACAATTTGAAGATGATCACGGAGAAACTGTGGGACATTTGAAGAGCAGCAAGAAAGTTCGGTTTGAATAGTCCTATTCATGCATTTGTATATCTAAGGATCACTTTGCCATCAACAGATGTGGATGCAAGTTTCCCCATATGTTCATCAATGTCGATAACTGTGCCTGAATGGCCCGCTGTCTTTCTCAGGAGTCTCTTTGAAGTGACGTCCCAGGACGTTACGGTATTATCTGACGACCCAGAGTATATGACATTTTCTCTTATTATAGCTCGAATGGGCAAATTCTCACTCCCGGAAGGCGCACCGTCGTATATCTGAGGTCTAATATGACTCCCTTCAACAACGCTTGGGTCATATAACCTCAGTGTATCGTCATTCGACCTGGAAATCAGATTTGAATCATCAACCGCAACTGATGTGATTGTATCAGTATGCATTGTTTCGATTTCAAACAGTGGTGTTGTAGGTGACTTGATATCCCACGCTCTGATCACCGGCTCAATTCCAGACGCATATACGATACCACAATGGAATGCCACTGTGATCAAGGGGTAGTCAGTTTGGAACGATGAAACTGGATCCTTACACTGTGTATCCCATATCTGAACGGTTCCATCATCTCCAGCAGATGCAACCAAGTTTGAATCCCGGTCAATTTCGTTCACAACCATCGAGTGCTTCTTCAACTTCCTTATCTTCTTACCAGTTTCTACATCCCATATTGCCACTGTTGAATCCGCGGATGAAGAGGCCAGCAAACCATTGTTGAGCCATCTCAAACACGTTATCGCACTCTTATGACCGGTGATTTCACCGTAGTTGGACGCACGCTGTTGATTGACGTGAGGCAGTGACCACAGTAAAATCTTTCTATCCATGCCTCCCGTGGCGAGGACACTTCCGTCATTGTTGAACTTTGCAGCCATCACAGTTCCCTTGTGACCCTCAAGTGTGAATACATCATCTCGAGACTAATTATCTGTTAGTAAAGATGGACTCATCTAGGCGTGGAATTCAAGCTAAAAAACGTACTTTTGTCACTGGGGTGTCATCTTGTCTCCTTCTCTTGACCAATGACATCTTCAAGTACACGATACACGTCTTTCCAAGGGTGATTCGACAATTGTGCTCCACCAACTCATTGGAAAGTACCAACAGCTGAAAAGCTGCGTATATACTTGGTGTCTGGATGTCCATCTAGACACTCACAGTTACCCGGTCTTCAAAAGAAAACGCAAAAGACAATCACGTGATATTTTCCCTCCTACTCCCAAACTTTCCGGGTGCCCAACGTGGCCGTACCGCACCTCACCTACAGGCCAAAGACAAAAAAATTTCGTCCCGCCTCCCCCGCGAATCGCAACAAAGAGAATTTGTGGACGTAGAAGACTGCCCAGTACGCTTCAAAGAGAAAAAAAAAACACCACACAAATTGTGACCGGGATTGAAAATTAAGGGGATCCCTTCCCTTTTTCCTTCTCCTTCCCTTTCTCTTTTGCTCTGTATACAATTCCAATTACAATTGCAATTAACACAATGAACACTATTGCCTTACGTCGTGCTGCTCTTACTGGCCGTGTTGCCACCAGATCCATGAGATTCTACACCGCCGGTGCCACCGGTGCCACCCGTCAAGACGGTTCCACTGATGCCTTCAACGTGAGTTGTCCAGCTATGCACACCTATGTGATTATTGTAAAGGAAGTACTAACGTTTATTGTAGAAACGTGAGAAAGCTCAGGAGGATCTCTACATTAGACAACATGAAAAGGAACAATTGGAGGCATTGAGAGAATCCCTGAAGAAGCAGAAGGAGAGCTTGGATGAGTTGGAGAAGAAGATCGATAACCTCACCAAGTAAAGGGCAATTGGCGTTTAGATGTGTCTCAGTGACGGAGGCTCTTTGTAATAGCAAAGGGACATGTCATTGGACACCAGAAGCGAATCTCTTATACAAGAAGACAAAAAAAACCGAGGATGAATTCTCTACTCTCACAACTTCATGACCTCATGATCTCACTTAGTTCATCAACATCAACATTCTGATATTCCGATACTTTTATATACATATACGTGCTAGGAATCATATGTCAATACTGTTTCTAACATTTAACCAGGAACATCTTTGTAGTGACAATGCCTGTTCTCTATCTTCACTGCACCCCAGAGTAGAAACAATTCTCACTATACTACAGTTGGACAGTTGAATGCTGTTAATTAACTAGCATTAGAATGATTAGGATGTCACCTTAGTGAGATGATGGAATCGTCGGAATAGATGACATCAATGGCTTTGGAGTTGTCCAATTCCATGAATAACAAAATGAACGATGGATAGTAGTAATCCATGAAGGTGCACATGTCGATTTCACTGTTGTGCTGATGATCAGTTGGATGCCGGTTTGGTCAGCATGTTGTGCTCGATGATCTCATCTGTCGCCTTTATATGTTGTTCAACGTCAAATACCCTCTGTCTACGTCTCTTTGCAAGGATCTTGGATGCCTTGATGTTGAATCCTCCAGTCAAAACCTGTTGAGTCTCCTCCAATTCCAGACCAGAGAGCTCTGGATAACAGAAGAAGACAAAGAGCCAGGATACAAGACAGAGAGCAGCAAACAGTGCAAAGGTTCCAGTTGGTGTAATGTTCTGTAACATTGTTAAGAAGGTAGAAGAGATAACAAGAGAACCGGCCCAATTGGTTGCTGTCGATAGTGAAGTACCGGCACCTCTAACATCCTGTGGGAACAGTTCAGACTGTTGCCATGGAACGTTACCGATACCAATGGCATAAGTTGCAACAAAGAGAATCATTCCAATGATAACAACAATACCCCATCCTGTGATTGAGCCATCGCCTTCAATCAATGCGTCGTTACCACTAAACTCGATATGGATGAAGTGGAATGCAATGGCACAGATGACAAGTGATACAATCATACCAGGGATAGCCAACAACAGCATATTACGTCTTCCAACCCTGTCAATGACAAAGAAGGCCAAGATTGTAAAGAAGAAGTTTGTAGCTGCGATAACAATAGACACTGCGGTGGAGTTATTAAATCCAACAGCTTCAAAGATCGTGGAGGAGAAATACATCAACGAGTTGAAACCTGTGAACTGTTGGATACCTTGTAGACCACACGCAATGATCACGGCTCTGAAGTTCGAAGGCACGGTGTGTAGCCTCTTCATTGCGTTGAACATACGAATCATCGGGTTCTTTCCCGGAATTGCATTGTTCAGGCGTGACAACTCATCAACTTTGTCATGAATCAAATCATCTGTAGCACCGAGGTGTGTCTTTGCAAGCACTTTACAGGCCTTGTCCAACTTACCCTTCATGATGTAGTAACGTGGCGTATCCGGGAGAAAGACGAAAAGGACAAACTGCAACACGGCTGGGATCAACGCCAAACCAACAAGAATCCTCCAACCGTTATGGACATGGGTTAGTCCAGCACCACATGCATATGCCACTAGTTGGCCAGCGGTAATGCACAGAACGTTGATCACAGTCAGACGACCTCTGAACCTTGAAGGAGAGATTTCTCCGATGAACATTGGAGCACATAATGATCCGATACCGATGGCCCAGCCCATGATGAATCTACCAACGGTCATTTCCCAAAATGAGTTCGCAGCACATTGGATAGCCGCGCCGATGACAAAGAGAACATTGGACACCATGATCATTGGCTTTCTGCCAAAATAATCCGCAAGCATCCCAGCAAAGACTGCAAAGATCAAAGCACCTAGAGAAGTTGCAGCGGTGATAAACTCTCGATCACCGTAAGAGAGCTGTCTGCCGTCCAGGTCCGTGCCGATGGCCACGAGCGCCGAAGATATATAACCAGTATCGTAACCAAACATAAACCCTGTGATGGACGACACGATGGTTAAAAATATGATCAGCGGTGAGGGTTTCTGGTTGTCGAATGTCATCATGACGGACGTGTTATCCTCGTCATCGATTGGCTTTATGGCAATGTCTCTTGCATTGCGTGTTGGCTCCAGCTCCTTGGACGTCCCATGAGAGTCCGAGAACTCCTCCAGAGTGATTGTCTCAAACCCAGCGGAAACTTTGTTGGTATTGTTGATGTCGTCCTCTGAACTCGACATGGTTTCTTATCGTTAGTTTACGTGTATTCAGTGGAGGCGTGAAGATTAACGAATGGTGCTCTCTGTGCAAGTTATTTCGGATAAGTTCCTAAATTATAAGCCCGTCTCAACAAGGTTAGAGCTTCGTCCTGTCAAGGTTTCTTGTTAAGTTAAAAAAGCTGTGATAATTGTTCCGTGTGGACATTGGTCCCACCGCTCCGGTGTCTTTTTGTACTCGCTTTTAGTCTCTACGTGCCTGGACCGACTACAGGGCGAGTTTTTGATTTGTTAAAATTTTTCCGAAGCGTGATCACATGTCAGATTAAACAATTCGTTGGTGGCGGAGGTTCGGTGAAGTCGGCTATTTTCTACCTTCTACCAGTTGTGAAAGTCAAGACATGGCCAAAGGACAAAAGTGCATCCATCTTCGCTTGTAAAACCTGGTTATTCGTGATTCGGTGCGACAACGACATTGAAGGCTGCCTGTTTAAGAGTTACCTGTCATACCTGCGAATTGTAAATCACAAGGCTCGCCTAAATTTTTCGAAATTTATGGGGAAAAGACCATTTTCTACTTTGGGAGCGAGTAAGCGCGGACGATGCATCAAAAGGAGATTTGTGCGGTATCAATAACTCAACACAGTTGGCTGTCAATCTCTTTCCATAGTGTATATTTTCTCGAGCTTATTATACTTGTAAAGTGACTCCAGGATATTCCTCAGTACTTTCTTTAAAAATCTTCTATTTGCTGCTTGCCCATCATCTGAAGTCCAGATCTCTTCTTATCATTACAGATTAGTTCTAGAAAGCGTATGCACGCTTGTGTATTATATTATGAGATCATCTACCTGGGCCTTAGCTCTAGTTTCACCGGAAGGCTGAGGCCCTCTAACGTAGCAGCTCTTTAACTTTTCTAGTATATATTGAAGATGATTTTCTAGAATAGATATTCAATTATAGCAAAAAATCTCAAAACAAAGATAAATATTACTTTACCATATTATAGACCATAAATGTACCGTTTAATGCCTTAACCAAGTCAGTTTATCCCTAAAATGTCTCGCTTTACAAAGAACAAGTAGATTATTGTGTGGCAACTGACAGTTTCCACGACTGCGCATACCATTTCTCTTCTCGCAAATTTGCACTGAACAGTGTCTATACCATATTATATTAACATATTTGCGCAGCGACGGAGACATGTAACTCGGTCTTTTGGGCTTCAGCGCCAATTTCTAAATCAAATCGCTACACCTTACGTAAGAGCAAAATTACCACAGGTATGCTACAACAGGAGAAGTCTTGATCTACACACTACATCAGTACAATTTATTACAATTAGAAATAAATAACATACATCGAGTTGTATTTTGAATCACATAAACTCCGCTTGTCTGTGATTTATTTATTCCTCAGAGCCGTATACCGCGTAAAGTTTAACGTGTAAGTCTGAGACTTCGCGACGCGTATCACCAACAAAGATTTCCCAACCCCCCTAAGGATAAAGTCTTCCACTTTTCTACTTCATTCGCCAGTTAAAACAAAACAGGCCTCAACTGAACAGACCTCAACTGAACAGATAGACGCAATTCCTAATCATGAACAATACCGTGGCTCAACGTTGGAAGCCCTGAACTTGAACGATTTACGTGCCAAAGCGGAGACTTGGATGCCATTTCTCAAAGATGGGCACTCTATTTATACCATTCAACAGCATGAGTCTAATGTGCATTTAAACACAGCAGGCACCAATCGGAAATACTTCGGCGCTGTTCTGTCTTTGCCCATTAATTGTAGGGAAGGAGATGTTGTGGCTTATATCATCAGTCATGTCATAGTGAGTTTGCTATATACCTTTTCGAGAACTGCAGTACTAATTATAATGTCAGAATTTTATTAAATTATCGTTAATGATACTTATGAAATTGAGGGGTCCACCTATGACATCAGGAACAATTGAAGACATTCTTTTACCAGAGGAACTGGAAACTTTCATGACAATTGTATTTGATAATTTTAGCAGTGTATTCTATATCGAGGATAATTTGATTGCTTCCGCTGGAAACGTTGTCTACATGATAATCTTGCTCAACATCAGGACAATGTGCAACAATAACAATGGACTTGTGGATCCTGATTATATTTCTTCTTGGAAAACGGTTACAGATGTGCTGAAGGACAAAGAAGGCCTTGTGAGACAATACTATAGTTTCTTGAAGGTCAAAACAGAAGAGTTCCGTATTACCTTCAACGCCTCCAACCACCGTAATGAATACCTTGTGATCTACAGGAAGAACAGAAATGATTTACGATCCATCTTATGTTCACCAGAGGAGTTTTCAGAATTTGAACAATCCCATAGATTTACATCTGGAGATATCTCCAATTATCGTGAGCTTACTGAGAAGCTATTCATATCTTTTATACGACCAAAGCAATCCATAGAAGAT